>CAIGRP010107994.1:0-61731 GCA_903798385.1 Fraxinus cuspidata | reverse complement strand
TCACATAGCACCACCTTCTGGCCACCATGTACGCCAGACTCCACCGCCACTAGCTTCGCTTGACTTTTCCCAACATCCTCTTCCACATTATTGGTCACAAAATCTGTCAAAAACAGCCACATTTACAGCCTAAAATACAAAACTGTCGTATACAACCCGTATGGAACTTGGGCCCAATTACTGGTCTGGGCAATGAGGCCCCGAGAAGCCCAAATCCAAAAAATAATGGAAATCGAGCCAGGCTAAGTGGATTGCAGGCTACATAGCCCATAATTTATAATTATTTTATATAAGCAATGTTGGGAATTATCTATAAGCAGGGTGCAATCTTGATTTGATTATATACTAGCAATTGAATGTCTAAAATGTTTTGATATCAATATTGACCAAAACTAATTACCACTAAGATTCGATCTTAGTTAAACTAATCTAATCGATTTTCAAAAGGCTTCGGTTCAATTTCAAGTTGAGTTTGGTCAAACTTGAAAACTCATTTTGATGGTCGTCGGTTCAAAAGGCGTCGGTTCAATTTCAAGTTGAATTTGGTCAAACTTGAAAACTCATTTTGATGGTCGAGTTTGATTTTAGTTCGATTTAATTTAATTCGCGTTCAGTACTACGCTTTTAAGAATATGTACTGCCTCGATTTTTCACAAACTAAATGTAACGATGAATAGTATAAATTATCACTCTAAAAAAAAAGATAACGGTTCGGCTCCCTTTATCGTCTTTCGCGCTTTAAGCAGATTACTCCCCCCCCCCTCTCTCTCTCTCTCTCTCTCTCTCTCTCTCTCAGTATAAATATATATCTCTACAGCTGGTCACGATCCCTTGCTTCTATACTTGGTTTCTCTCTATGGAGACTCTGCAAACTCCATCGAGATTTCTATGCCGCAAACCAACAGACATCGCCGTTTTAAAGTCGTTTAGTGCAGTTGGGCAGGTGGGGTTTGGCTTTTTGTACAGAAATAGGAAAAGAGGCAGAGGAATTCAGTCTTTAGTAGTGAAAAGAAGATCATATACTGAGGAACGCAATGGCGAGGATACGATTAGAAATGGTAGTGATTCTCGAGACAAGGCGCAAGTAGAGGGTTTTCTATTGAGCACTGAGATGGATAGTTCTGGCTCTGTTGTTGGGTTTCAGCTGATTCCTCAGTCTGGTAAAGTTCGTGGTTACGTTTGATTTTGTTTCGTTTTCATTTTCTTGGCTTGATTTTAGTGTTGATATGTAAATTAATTTTTGGCAGTGAGAGTCGAATTTGGATTTTGGGATTGTTCACGTGATAAGATTGCAATGTGAGTGGCAGGCAGGAACTGGGAAAAATCCCATTTAAGGAAAAAAAATTATTTTGTAGGGACAATTATTAATGTTGGAATAAGTTATTAATTTTAGCATATATTTTAGTAGTCCTGCGTAGAAGTGATGGAAGGTGGCTGTTGTCTTACCATACATTAAATGGATTCACTGGAGTATCTACTATGAAAAGAATATTCGTTTACCACTAAGCTTAGGCCGCCTAAGGAATTCCATACAAAATTAACAATTAAATCAACTGTGCATATGATGAATATTTGATTCCACAATGTGATCGAAAGGGTATAAGATTGTAAATGTCGCATAAGATGGGATGTATAAATAACAATGAGGATGATTACTAAAATGTAACCTGTCAAAGAGTTGCTGATACTTTGAACCTTCTCAAGCGCTATGTATTACTGATTAACTGTAGTAGCTAATTCTCTTACCTGGTGGTTCTGACTGCTGAAAAATACGTAAGTTTGACTAATTTTGAGAGCTGAAAGTGTGTTGGAGCATTTCAATTTCCTTATTCCTTTATTCTAGTGAACAAATGGGAAAGAAGCAACAACTACAAATGGTAAAAAGTGAACGATTATAACCGAAAATGTGACCCTAAATAGGGTTGTATGGTTGAGTATCCAAACATGTTAAGTTTTTTGTTGATTTTACGCCTCTGTTTGGTACTGATTAAAATCTAGATTTTAATTTAAATCAAAGTCAACAATTAATTTTCACCATATATTTTATACGTCCCACAACTTTTCAACCACATATTTCATCAATTTATATCAAAATCTACTACAAATTTGATTTTAATCCCCACCAAACAGGGGCTACGCATATTCTCTGCAATAATGCCTCAATTTAACTTCTAATGACAATTATATCAACCTTCAGTGACTGATGATGAAAACATCATGGAAACACATGACAATATAACTAATGGAGGGGAGGAGTTGTCTGAAGACATCGAAAAAGGAGAGGAAGCCTCAACCAAGGTAATCTACAATGTTGTTTTCGTTACTTCTGAAGCAGCTCCGTATTCCAAGACAGGAGGCTTGGGAGATGTCTGTGGTTCTTTACCTGTGGCGCTTGCTGCACGAGGACATCGTGTAATGGTTGTCTCCCCTAGATATTTGGATGGAGGTCCATCAAACAAGAAGTTTGCCAATGTAGTTGAAGTTGATAAGCAGAGTAAGATCTACTGCTTTGGTGGTGTGCATGAGGTTAAGTTCTTCCATGAATACAGGGGAGGTGTAGATTGGGTAAGAATTTTTCTGGCCAACGTGTCGCTAAATACTTTAATAAATATATCTCATTTTCCTTAATTTTGTAATCACTTCCTATTTCTCTTCCCTTTTAGTTATTTTTTCTGCTGTTAGGTCTTTGTTGACCACCCTTCATACCAGCGACCCGGAACTCCATATGGCGATACTTATGGTGCTTTTGGTGATAATCAGGTATATGCTCCACTCACATTATTTTAGAGTTTAGCTTGAGGAAGAAATTGACATGTTATTGATTTATGATTTACATCGCCACATTCTGATCTATCTTTGGTTGAACAGTTTCGATTCAACATGCTTTGCCATGCAGCCTGTGAAGCTCCCCTAGTGCTTCCATTGGGAGGGTTCACTTATGGAGAGAAGTGCGTCTTTCTTGCAAATGATTGGCATGCTGCACTAGTACCAGTGTATGTGAAATAAATTCTTCTAATTTGTAAATAATTCCTGCTTAGTTCTCTCCTCTGTAATAGCTAGCCTAAATCACACGCTTCGATGAATGAGCAAAGTAAGATTTTACTTTCACTTTCAATTCTGACAGACAACCTAATTCCTTACATGCATGATGCAATACATTCATAATTGAATTTGAATTACATGGTATTAGTCCCATTATTTTAATTCTCTTTTCTCCCCTTTATCTGCACGTGTTTGAAGGAATTAGTCGTTCTATAGTTTGGTAAGAGACTGTCAATCTGTAAACCTTGAAATTCATGACTACTTTTGGTTTATCCTTTTAAAATAAAAAAGAAAAATCATATCTGGATTCTAAGGTAATCTCGTCAGCAAATGAATATTTTGGTTTGTCCTTCTAAAAAAAATCGTATCTGGATTCTAAGGTAATCTCACCAGCAAATGAACCTCACGGCGATTTATCTTTTTCTGTCAACTGCATATTCTGGCTTAATTGGTCACGCTACTCACTATCTGGCACAGTAGTAAATTCTTTACGCTGACAACCATAAGGAGTGTTTAAATCTATAGACAGCGACATCCTGGAAATATCCTATGCTTTCTAAGCAGCACACAGTTGTCAGTGTTCCTCTTTGTTACCATCTTATCTATTGTCTTGTCCTGTTGGTAAAATTAAATACGAGCGTTGATCTGGACGTGTTTCGTAATTTCAGACTCTTGGCCGCCAAGTATCGTCCATATGGTGTGTATAAGGATGCTCGAAGTGCCATCGTTATACATAACCTTGCACATCAGGTATATATTCATGTTCATATGCACGTTCTATTCATTTTATTTCCTGTCATTGTGTTTGGGAAAGATGTAATGTGCTCAATATTGAATTAGAAATGGTAACTTTAGGACCTTTCTAACCATTTGGTTTTTGTAGCCATTACCTATATATCCCCGTTGAAATAACCAAATATAAGTATTTTTCCTTAACTTGAAGTTAGACACGTGTCCATATGGATGAAATTAGCGTGAGATGGTGGCTAATACTTTGTACCCTATATGTAATGCCTCTTAAAATTGCTCATCATTCTGCCACTATTTCTGATATAATATAGATTTTGAGGAAGAGTACTGATGGATGGTTTTCTTCTTCTTGATTTTTTAATGTTGTAAGGGAGTGGAACCAGCAGCCACGTACAAGTATTTGGGATTGCCTCCTGAGTGGTACAGGGCGTTGGAGTGGGTATTTCCCACATGGGCAAGGACACATGCTCTTGATACTGGCGAAGCTGTTAATCTTTTGAAAGGTGCAATTGTTACTGCAGACAGGATAGTGACAGTTAGCCAGGTACTTTGTGACAAATATTGTGCTTGGCAAGTATGTTTAATTGTATGGAAATAAAAGGGTTCCTCTAGTACCAGCAAGGATTATTAGCCATACAATTCAGCTGTTGTTTGATGTTTTAGAGAATGTTCAACTTTGGGGCTGTGGCTGCGCAAAGGAGTGCCAAATGAATTTGCTTATTTTTCATTCCTCATCCCACACTTGAATGGGTGGGATGCACCTGCTTTAGTAACTCAAAAAGGACGAATGGCGAAAAGATGATAGGAGGATATTTTTTTGCAGATTATCTGGAAATTATCATAATGGAATAAATAAATAATTAAATTACCTCATTGTGTAATTAAATGGGCACAACATCTTCATTTTCTTAGTTCCTTTTTTGATGGCAGGGTTACTCTTTGGAAATAACGACTCCTGAGGGTGGATACGGGTTACATGAGCTATTGAGTAGTCGAAAGGCAGTTCTTAATGGTATGAAAACTTTCTGTAATCTGGATTTGCAATAGATTGGAGCATCATATTATTTCAAATTTAGAACACTTGAAAACGTTGAGCTATGACACATTTAGTTTTTCTCTTCACATTCCTATTTTACTTCTTCATGTTCTTGTAAGACTTACGGAATAAGGAGTGTACAACTGAGGCACCATTAGGACTCCCATACGTCATAGAAAATTTGGATTTGCAATAGATTGGAGCATCATATTATTTCAAATTTAGAACACTCAAACACATTGAGTAATGACACATTTAGTTTCTCTTTTCACATTCCTATTTTACTTCTTCACTTTCTTGTAAGACTTACGGAATAAGCAATGTACGACTGAGGTGACATTAGGACTCTCGTACATCATAGAAACCTGTATTTTATGTCCTTAGCTCAAATATAGTACCTGATTGTGCAGGAATCACCAATGGAATTGATGATAATGAATGGAACCCATCTTCGGATGAGCAAATTGCTTCACACTATTCTGTCCGTGATCTTTCTGGGAAGGTAGATAACTTCCATGTTCCTAACTGCTTTTTTGTCAGCAACCTGGAAAGAAAAAATGGGCAAAATGTATCCATAAATTGTCTGCAACCTTGTAACTACTTGCTTTGCATCTGAATTTTATAAATATATAGGTTCGTAATGACAGAATAAATATCCTGAAAAGAAAATGGGCAAAATGTATCCATGAATTTGACCTCAATCATCTGTGCACCTAGTTACCAATTATTCTCATTTACTTATTACTGCTAATCGGTACAGGTTGAATGCAAGGTTGCATTGCAAAAGGAATTGGGTCTTCCAATACGACCAGAATGCCCTTTGGTGAGAGTGTATACTGACTTTGCTTTAACTAAATAGTATATGTTTGCTTTCTTCTGGAATTCTGGTAAAAAGTTTGGCGTTTCAGATTGGATTTATTGGGAGACTGGACTACCAGAAAGGTGTAGACATTATTCTTTCAGCAATTCCCAAACTTATGCAAGATGATGTTCAATTTGTAAGTAGTCTTTTCCTTTTCTTTGTGGATGCATTGTGTGACTGTGTCTGCTGTATAAGTGGTTTTTTATGGGATTTCTTGTTGAATTTCATGGGGTTCTGCACGCCCAGCCAGACACACTTTTTAACTGGATTACGTTATCGTCTCTTTCAGGTGATGCTTGGATCTGGGGAGAAACAATATGAAGACTGGATGAGACACTTGGAATCAGTGTACAAAGAAAAATTTCGGGGTTGGGTTGGGTTTAACGTTCCTGTTTCTCACAGGATAACAGCAGGGTAACTAAAGATTTAAAACCTGGAGTTCAATTGTTCCAGTTATACTTTTCTAGCAACGACTTGATGATGCAAATAATTATGCAGCTGTGACATATTAGCAATGCCTTCACGATTTGAGCCATGCGGTCTAAACCAGTTGTATGCAATGAGATATGGCACCATTCCCGTCGTACACAGCACTGGGGGGCTTAGAGTGAGTTCACTTAACTAGATCTGGAGTATGTTCTCGAATACATACAATAATGTACTAGTACGTGGTTTACTATGGATCAGGACACTGTAAAAAATTTCAATCCGTATGCTGGGGAACAGAGTGATGAAGGTACAGGGTATGCACCTTTCCTTGAGAATTTCCTTCTGATAATTCATTGTGGTGTTGACATGCATCCATTGCTAAACCTTGAGAAGCTGATGGCATTGTACCATATAGATTTTTCCATTGATTAATAAACTCATAATATTCTTCTCTGTCTAGTTGCATTCTTGACCTCCATAACTAGATTATGATTACACGATATGATCAGTATTGCATCGGTTCAATTGAGTATAAGTTAACAATAAGCCTGAAAGTCTGTTGTGGCATTGGGAATTATCCTATAGTCTTATGATGTGGATTTTGACTTAATCTATGGTATAAAATGAAGCAACTTAAGCAGTGGCAAAGCCAGAATTTTAAGTTTGAGGGGCAAGCCAAAAAGAAGAAGTTGATGAATTATGTAAAAATGACTGACTTTGCAAATAGTACTAGAGGTTGGGGACTGAAAAGTATGATGTTGAAGGTTGAGGATGTATTTGCTATATATATTAAATTTTAAAACTAGCTGTGCAGATTTTTCACAAAAAAAGAGGGGAAAATTAATGTGCTGCTGGGAATCGAACCCACATTGTTTGCAAAGTAGAAATTCTACCACTAGGTTATGTACTTATTTTGTCAACACACTCAATTTTTGGAATTTAATATGGTTTTTATATATATTGAAAAATTGTAGGAAAATTTAAAAAATATTGCCAAGGCGATAGCCCCTCCCCCCTGTGAGGCCTCTAACTTAAGCATAAAAGATAAAGGTTTTGTGGGGGCTGTTCGCCACCATGTATGGGTTAGTTCTTATTTTGAATATCTAATTCTTGCGCGCGTAGGCTCTTAAAAATGGTTTAAAATGTTCATTGTGATTACTAAAGGATGAATTCAACTTTTTTACATCTCTAGAGAACAGAGACCATTCTGTTTCTGGTAGTCTAATTGTTTCAATGCTTCTACCCATTCAATTGAAATAACATTTTTCACGAGCTAATTCTGATATCTTGCACTGCCGAACAGGTGGACCTTTTCTCCTCTCTCAAGCGAGAATTTCCTCGCAGTAAGTTTTCTCATCATTCATTATCTTGTTAAATAATGACTTGGATTGATAACATGTGCTTACATTCCTTTGCTCCATATTTGATTGGTTGGGCTACATGTTTCTCTGTTTTTTCTTCAATTATACCAAATCTGGTGGATGAAGAGAAAATAGTTAAAATAGGGATGAACATTGAAGATTTAATCTATGGACGTGGACTTGTAAAGGCCAGGCTGACGTGCAGTTCAGATTCTTGCAGCTGTTTACTTTCTTCATTTCCATTTTTGAATAGATTCTCAGAGAAAAGTTTAATAAAACGAGTAACAATACATGGCCTCAGCAAACTGGAAGTCCAGTGATGAAAAGTTATGATCGAGATGATTCCTTTAAATTACTTCATCTCCATATTGACTCATCCACATAATTGAGCCATCTTCCGTGGATCCCTTTCAGATGATAATTTCATTAAGCCAAAAGTGCAATGTGCCTTTTGGTTTTCTATGAGCTGATAGATCTATTAGTCGTCACTTACTCATTTGTAGAATAATCTTGCATGGTTAGACTAGCTGATTTCATACAAAATCACTGCTTATGAATGTTTGCAGGCACTAAAATTAGCCATCGGGACTTACACAAAGCACAAATCTTCTTGGGAAGGATTGATGAAACGAGGAATGGAGAGAGAGTCTTCATGGAATAACGCAGCAATTCAGTACGAACAAGTTTTTGAATGGGCATTCACTGATCCTCCTTATGCTGGCTGAATTAACAGGACAGCAAGTAGCCTCAGAAAGTTTGCAAGAACTCACGATCATGCTTTTGGCCCAACGACATTGTTGGTGATAGTCGATAATCATTCTTTTTCAACCACGTAAGTTAAGCCTGAAGTAACACGAGAATCCTGATTTAGAGACAAGGTGTTTCGTCTTCTGTTATATACACTGTAGTCTGTAGAATGCCGTATTCATTGATTGTCTATACATGAGATAACTTATTGAGGCGAGGCCAGGTTTTGTATGTTAGCAAGCCGTTGTGAGAGTTTTTAAGGAAACAAGATAGTTTTCTTTGTTCACTGGACAAATTATACGATGAAAATAAGGTCTGCTAATCTTGAAAATGAAAACAATGAATTATTATCGTTCGATTTGTTTGGAATTTGTTCCTGCTGGCTTTTCTGCATGTTGAAATGTACCTTTTGATTTGCTAGGTTGTATCTTTCCTGCGGTACCTATTTAAGTTGCTTGACGTGCTACTCATCTTATATCGACTCAGTAAAGTTGAATAAAATAAAAAAAAATCATTCATATAAGAGTAAGAACGCAATTCCATAGATTATGTAGATCAGATGTTAACAGCAAATTAATCTTTCTTTAACACTGAAAATCCATGGAATGAATAAATAAATTATAATTAGATTTGCTTAATGTTTGAGGGAGGACCACTCTTTTTGTCCCACATCGGATTCCCATTAAAAGCGTGAGAGAAAATTGATTATAAGGAGGAGGGATATGATCATTTTAAAGCATTTTTGCGCTTGGGGCAATGACGCAGCTGGTGAGGTTCTAACCGAGGCGCGTCTATTGCTGGTTGAAAACTATTTCCAAACCCCCTCTTCGGCCCTGGTTTGCCCAGGGCTGTAGAGAATTTTTGGATGGGCTCCCCTCAGGTAAAGCCCAACAATTCTAGTTCAATGTTTTTGTATCCCGTTCCTTAGCCGGCCCAATAACAGTTCATGACATAATTCGATAATATTCATAAACAATTTGTGTAGTTGACAGAATTTCTAATATAAGCCAAGAGATGAAGTATAATAAAACCAAAGAAATAAGTTATCTACCTAAACAAAAACTTGCTTGAAAAATTTCATTGATCTCTTGAACTCCCACGGATGACTAGCTATTTTCGTTATACTTGACCGTCGCTACTTGTGAGTCGAAAAAGGTTGTCGACCCAACAAAACGTCCCCCAACGACATATTTCTATTGATTCAGAACGTAATTTTTCCTGCAAAGGTATCCAATTTGGGTGATGATATATTTCACTGAAAACGGTATCAGAATGTAGCAACTTTAACTTAGTCGAAAATTCAGTCTTTTCATGATCCATTATCTTCCATAATCCATGACCTGGTGAGCAACAATTGCCGACCATCCAATGAGTCCAATCCGAACAGAAGTGACAATACTCCCAATTAGCCATTCGATACTTATTGATCAATTCAGGCAATGGCACTAATCGCCACACCTCGGTTCTAAGACAGAGGACCAGAAGTGAAAAGGTAGTAGTTGGTTTCATCTCGAACACAAGCCAGTTCATTGAGCCATTGATAAAACTAGGCCTACTCACCCAAGATACAAGGATCGGAAACTTTTCCATCTGTTTCCAAGCATTCAATTTCAGGCTATAAACTTTAACATCACAATCACCATTTTGATAATCAAACACCAATCTCACAACCTTGTGATCATCCATAAGGTCGTCGTATCCGAATCCATAACTAAATCTATATCGTGAGTATTTCCTGTCACGAGAGGCCTCAATCTCAACATCAATGTTCGGTAATATCTTGTGCTCACGTATTGAAGGATTCCACAAAACAATTTTTTTATCCGTATATTTCAAACAAATTAAAAATCTACAACTGCCTATAAAACTCACCGCCTCAGTAAAATTCTCTATAGGAGACTTGATCCTTTGAACTCCTTCAAATTCAAATCCAAAATCAAATTTTATGGTACAGAATATGACCTCATTCGCAGTACTAGGATCTCTACCGATAGCAAAAATCTTGTGAGAATTGACGTCCTTAATTGATTTATTCAGATGCAATTTGATGAAATACGAGCTATCAATTGTAGTCTTCCATGATTTTGAGACGCACCTGAATCGCAGAAGACTGATTACGGGTAACCTCGACAGCACATCGAGGAGCAAGTCCTCTGTAAGCTCCGACATTGATTCAGGATCAGAAGAACGTTAATTGAAACTAAACCCTAACCAATTAAAAAAATTGCGTATGTATATTATATACATAAGCCAAGGCCGAGGCGGCGAGGGAGATATTCTCCTAAAATAACTGTGAAGTTAATCGAATTCAGCATTATCAAATTACTGATTGTGGCGGGAATTTACATCCGAGGGTGAGGGGTGCTCCATGATATAGGGCATGTGATGCGGGTTATTGTCCATGCCTTTTTAGTTTTTATACAATATTTTGCATGCTTTTTTTTTTATTAGATAAGATTTGTAAAATTTAATTATATTCTTTTCATTAATTTTGATATGTTAATAAAAATACTGAAAGATTTAGAAAATATTTCATTTAACTCTTCCAAAAATCTAAGAACAAACATAAATTCTTAATTGCTATATTCTAATTAACGATTTTTTTAAATGAATGAAAAGTAAAAAAAAAAAAAAAACATTGAAAAATCAATAAATTATAATTATTTTTTGGATTAGTTGTTATTTTGTAGTAAAAAATCAATTTCCTATTCATTTTAGTAATTTTGTAACCTAAAAAATTAAGCATGTATGTCTAATTTCATTGGTATTTATTGTGGATGAATTTTTTTCTGAGAAGAGATACTTCATAAACACAACTAATAAAACTTTTTGTTGTTAAAAAATCATATATATTACATTACACAGACCCAAGAGAGTAATTAAACTTGTATTGTCAAAATTAGAATCAAATCACACAGGCTCGAGAGAGATTGAAAGAACCGTAGAGCACGAGAGAGAACGAAATTTAGTTACCTGAATCAATGCGCTTTGACCTAGCAAGGACTTCAACTATTTTGATGGGGTCAATTTAGTGGTGTCAAATGGGTTGGGTCGCCCAGGCTCGAAATGACCCACCCCCATTATCCATCAAAATGTGATTTTCTAGCCCAACAATCCATGAAAGCCAACCCAATTGACCCGATTATTAAAAAAAATTAAGTCTAACACTGCAAGTGTACTGTTCATTAACAAGTAATAAAGTGAACTTTTTGAGTCTGAGTATCGTCCACAAAAATTGATTAGTTCAATTTTAATTATCACGAACTCAACCGAAACTAGAATAAAATTATGTATTTGTGACTAAATTATATCTAAATTAATCTACTTGTGCAGTTATGAGTGAATTAACTGAATAAAAGCAAATTATGCTAAATGCAAATTAATATTTTTAAATAAATGATCAACGTACTAGGATCCCGAATTTTCGTGCAATAATCAGTTTAATTCTAGTTTAGACGTTGACAACACGATTAAATTTTGACGAATCAATGTTCCTATTTTATTTAACAATCACTCTCGAGTAATGTTAAACTTACTTTTATATATGCCCCAACTATATTTCTATGAAATATGCGAACAAATGAAAGTACATGAATTTTTATGAACACTTAACAAATCACATAAGGCATAGCGGTATATGTCTATCCCTCATCGAACCCTATGATAATTTATATATGTCGAACCTATTTTCCTTCTTTTGAATGCATAAAAAAATGTCACCGTATTCACACAACTACCGTACACAATAATTGTTAAAAACATAAAATCATATAAATCATTCAATTTCAAAAAAAACATGTTTTTAATGTCAAATATATAAAACTAAAAATTTAAAACTCATA
Source organism: Fraxinus cuspidata (assembly GCA_903798385.1). Taxonomy (NCBI): domain Eukaryota; kingdom Viridiplantae; phylum Streptophyta; class Magnoliopsida; order Lamiales; family Oleaceae; genus Fraxinus; species Fraxinus cuspidata. Next base: position 49,662 of record CAIGRP010107994.1, on the reverse strand, counting down.
TTACACGGTTCATCTAGTACAAAGAAATCTAGCCTAACATGTTGTAAAGAATAAAGCAAAAGATATAAATGTTGTTCATCACTCGAAAATTCTTAAATTCAATCTTAAACTTCTTGAATTTTATCTTGATGTGTTCTTTGCCTCCTTTTGCAATTAATAATCCACACCATATCATGGCTCAAACGGAAGTTTCCTGTTAGAATTGAATTCTGAAAGAAACATAATTTTTTTCTCGACTTGGCCGCCCAAGCATAAAAATTGGCTACTATTAGTTTAGGGTTGGGCAGTCGTCCGACCAATATAATTGGGCGGTTGTTCAATTATAAAAATTTAGCGAATTTTCCTTTCGGCCATTTTCTTCGTTATTTCTTCCATTTTTGTCCTCCACATCAAATTACTTCAATTTTAGTGCTTCAACTTTTACTCAAATGTATATTAGTCCACAAGTCTCCATCTATTGGCCAATTAATCATTATTTATTTTCAAATTGCTTAAAAACATGTTCAAAACTGAAATAAAATAAAATTAACCTAAGTTAAGTAAAATTCAATACTAAACGACACAAAAAACTTAGGGTCCGTTTGATTACAAATGTGAAATTTGAGTGGAAAGAAAATGAATTATAAGGAATTGAATTGCCTAAAATTTGTTTTACTGTGAATTGTAATTAATTGTATTTGATTGATATAATTTTCCACTTGGAAAATATTGAAAGTTTGGTGTTCGTTTGACTTCGTTTTTATGAAAATTGTCCATTAAAGTGATAATTTTTTTTTACTATTGGGTCTAAAATTTGTTTCAATTGCAAATAAAATAAAAGTAATTTGGAAAACCAATTTCCAACAAAAAAACAAATGAATGTGGCACGTGTACGACAAAAGCAAGAAAATGAATTTCATGGAATAAAAAGGCATCAAACAAGCTCAAAGTGGGAAAATATTGGCCAATCAAACAGATCCTTAGTAATATTGCCTTAATAAGTGCACACAATGCACTTATCAGATACCCCCAAATTAAAACATTTGTTACTCCTCGAACAAAACAAAACACAACAAAACATAGGAAATAAACCATATCACTAACCTAAACAAATCTCCAATAATAAATTAAACGTTAAACGGCTTACCATATGCCATAGGTTTGAATTTAAATAACACTTTAGGAAGATCCAAACAACATCAAAAATAATTTTTTACTTATCCGATGCTCGACTTAATGTGCGTGTGTGCGCGCGCGCATGTGTGATTAACCAATATTGAACTCACACATATACTAAAGCACAACCAATTATGTGTTGTTGATTTAATCATAATCACAATCATTGTGTGGTCAATTTTTCCTCACACCTCTTGTGCAGGATCACTCTTTATGCTCTTATCTCCAATCCCGAGGTATTCTTCGCACTTGTGGGTTCCTAATAATCTTTAAATTGCATTTTTCCACACGAAGTGGTCATAATTAGACACTTGTAAACTTAAAATAGAGATAGTAAGAATTTCTCAAAGTCAGACAGTCAGTTTCTAGAGTTCAAATCTTCAAATCTTACAGGGCACCTCTCACTTTTGATAATCTAAATCCATTTTTCTTTCTTTCGCTATGAATATATTTTTATTGCACTTTTTTTTTAAAACATTTTATGTGTAAGACTTATTTCCATTAAACTTTTTAAATGACACATGAAATGAGCGTTAGGCAGATGGCTCACAAGTCGGATGACCATAGAGCACCAGGTTTTAGATACCCTAGCAAGCTTAATAACTCGAGTCATAAAGGCTACAAAGAAAAGTGTAAGATGTATCACATTTTCTTTTTCAAGAACTCTAAACCATCAAACTTCCATGAACACAAGCACTAACCTTCCCACCCCAAACTACTTTTTAGCAATTTGGTTTCTATATAAAGGATTTGAGGATTTTATTCAAATTAGGTCAACGCATCAACAATTAAATCCACATAATTAAGTCATGCTTCAACATAGATAATAAGTCAATGATGACTATGTGCTTAAGTAAACAAGTCCAACTTGGATAAACACTCAAGTAAAAGCATAAGACTCGATGTTGTTCAATTCTAGCTAAAACTATATTCAATTCGAAAAAATATTATCATAGGCGACAAGTTGTTCAACGCTATACTAGACGCTGTTTTTGATTTTTTTTTTCCTTTCAGTTTTTTTGATTAAATTAGTTATACAAACCCTATAAACAATTGAAAAGCAAGCAACAAAGATCCTAGTTCTCCAAATACTTACTCCCATCCCCAAACAAAAAGATTACATTAGCCCGTAAAAACAAAGATAAACCAAATAAAGGAGTAAATGATCAGAACTCCGCGGGGTAGATGCGAATAGGTAAAATGATCAAGTTGGCCTAGTTGGTAGATGTCACAACGACCACCACTTTTCTTTGTTGCTAGGCTTCAATCTTTTGTTTCAATAATTCAAAATAAATATTAATGATAACAAATAATGTTTCAATATTTGTAACGTATTCATACCTAAAAAAATTCTAATCTTTTAACATTATAAAGATTGAAATCTTGGTGCAACCTTAAAAATGCATATCACATCAATGTAAACTTAATGTAATGCTAGGATGTTAACGATGAGCTTAAATAAAATGAACTCAATAAGTTAACATGCATAAGTTACTAATGCAAATCTTAAAGTACTGCCTAAAATGTGTTAAAAATCATTTAAATGCATGAATTTCTAAATTAATGCAATCCCTAAAACTACTCGTAATGCAATAGTTAATCAAAATAAGGAGAAAGAAATAGAAAAATGGGTTGCCTCCCAATAAGCGTTCGATTTATAGTCTCAAGCTCGACAAAATGTGTTTGGTAAGTGCATTTTTGTGCCCCTATTCTATTTTTGGTTTTTATTTTATTTTATGTATAAAATAAAAAAGTTACCATTTTATCCATTTCAATTTAGTAAAAATTAGTCAAAGTCCACTTTTTTTAGTCAACTAACGGTCAAATGGATGTCATACTTTTAAAATTTTAGGGACCCAGTTGGCACAAATTGAATGTTAGAGTAAAATTTACAAAAATTGAAAAATATGAAGAATTGCTGCTGCAATTTTCCCTATAAATAATTACATGCAGGTGGAATGTAAAAATGTATATATGTATAAATTTAATTACCTGGTGACACCTCTGAAAATGGAGCTTCGTGATTTAGTAGAATCAGCAGCGGCAACATTCTGAATTTTATTGTCTCTAACACGTTTTGGCTGGGATTTTTTCTGGGTTTTTGGTGAATTGATGTGAGAAAAAGATGATGGAGAAGGAGATGACTAAGAAGGTGGTGGTGGAGGAGGTCTCTCTCTCTCTCAATTGAAAAGTTCCGATTAGGGGTAAACGCGGTTCTGTTTGGGCGGTTTGTGCCATATTTTCAATTTAAACCATTTTATGCGGTTTGAATTTTTTTCAAACCAAACCATTTTATTTTTTGAACCAAACCAAACCAAACCAAACCATAATTGGCGGGTTGATTTGATTTTAATCCGCGGTTTGCCTATCGACATTATAATAGTATATTTAAAATAAGTTAACATGTAAATTCAAACGAGAACTCATAATGTTAAACGTTAAATTACATTTGTCTTTCCCACAAAACCCGTGAATAAATCATTTTCGAAGTTGGGTGCTAAAATATGTTAATAGAACGAATATATATATTTCTCCATTTTTATTTACTTTTCCTTATTTGCCTTTCATATTATCATATAGCGGTTGGTAAAAAATAGAGTCATGTTCTGTTGTAATAGTTTGGTTAAAACTCCTTTTGTCCTACTAGTGATATGAAAAATAAAGAGTGTACATGATATGTTTAAATGTACAAAGAATGATTGAGTTTATATTTATTGGATATTGACAAATTTTATTCTTTAACGACTTTAAGAAAGTAGAATAGTACTAGTTAGAGAACTTTAACATTTTCATACAATCAATATGCTATATTCTTTGTTCTACTTAAACCACAAACAAATTCATTAATCATCTGACATACAGTATTTTTTTAATCCAAATCACAACTCACAAGTGTACAATAAGTTCAAAAACAACAAATAAAAGAAAGAACAATGAAAAATGACTTGAATGAGAATCTAAGATTTATCAAAAAAGAAAGGTTATTCGAGTAAAAATTAGTAGACTAACAAGCAAAATATTTGAGAAATGAGAGAAATTGGAAATCACATTTTGTTCAGCAGTGACAGGCAATCGTCAAATGTTTGAGAAATGAAAGTTTATGTTAGAACTTCTGAAGTTGTTGGCGTGATTTACCGTCACAGTTTTGTTAAATTATGATTTGGATTGTTGAAAATAAATGTTTTTTTATTTCATATGATCTGTGATTAATTTTAGCTTGGATTAGATATCAGGTCAGGACGTGTGTTGTGGACTTATAAAATCATCGACCAATAATGATGAACTTAATTTACTTTATATGATTATTTCCATAGGTTGGTTGAAATTTGTATGGACCATGCTATTTGTACAACCAATGGTTGACATACAGGTTGACGGAACACTCACAATGAGGGGGTCCACATTTTTTTTGAATCTTTTAATCATATGGGGCCCGCTTACATGTGAGAGGTTGTCAACCTCTTATGTACAAGTGGAATTTCCCAATTTGTATTACTAAATTTATATATTTTTTTAAAAAAAGTGAAAACTTTAAAATTTGTAAGTTACAAAAATTAATTTTTTAATTAAAAAATTAAAATATGGATTGATTCATTTTTATGCGGTTTTTGAAAATTGAAACATAAACCAAACCATTGTTCAATTTGAGGGTAAAAAAGCGCAAATCCACGCGGACTCGAATAGACGGTTTCAAACTAACGATTTCGATTTAATTTGCGATTTCGCGATTTTTTTATTTAAAAATTATGTCGCAAAAGCGCGGAATGATGAATTTGAATGGGTGGTGAGAATGAGGTTGGTGAGTTGGAGTTAGTGATGATAATGGGCTGAGCCGAGCCGGCTCGACCCTTAAACCCACGAGCTCGTGGTTCGTGAGACACGAGCCATGAGCTCACGAGCCAAGCTGCCAGCCCATGAGCTTTTTCATTTTTTTTAATGTTTTTTTAAAATTTTTCTTTAAATTTTTACGAGTCCACGAGCCGATCGACTTGGCTTGGGCTCGGGCTCGTCAAAATGACGGGCCTGAGCGGCTCGTGTCTCGTTTTTTATGAGCTGAGCGGTCGAGCTGACGAGCCGCTCGGCTCGATTGCCACTCCTAGTTGGAGTGGCTGAAGAAATAATAAGAAAGAAGACCCTTTTTCTCTCTTCCTCTCATATTTATTTTTCAAAAATTGAGTACGAATCTATTTCTTCATTAAATTTAACGAAACTTCGAACATATGAGGGGTGACAAGCTAACCAACGAAGGTTGACTTATAAATGTTTTATTGTTTAATGAATATATTTTCGTTTGACAAAATTTATAAATATCACAGTTTATTTTTAATGATGCATTTCAATGAACATTAATCACAAGTCTCAATGAATTCACTAATATTCATCATAAGAAAGTATTGAGATTTGTTTGAGTCTCATTTTAGGGATAATACATTTTGTAATAGTAATTTGTTGAAGAATATATAATTAAAAATAAAGAAAAATTATAAAGGTAAATGTAAAATTATTTTGCCTCTCTTTGGCTTCATTAAAATTAATTTTTAGGAAAAATGTTTGTTGGAATAGTAATTTTTTAAAGAATATATGGTAACAAAGGAAGGAAATTTTTTTAATTTATGTATAATATTATTTTATTGAAAAATATATGATTAAAAAAAGAAAGAAAAATACAATAAAAAATAAAATGAAGTCCAAACACGATCTTTATTAGAAATACAACTAATAATGAATTTAAAGAAAAGATAATAATTTTTTAAAGAGTGAGATTCAAACTAATAGAAACAAAATTTCACGGATAGTGGCTACCCACCAACGAGGCAATGATTAGAAAGATGATATTGTGAGTTTTGGCAGCTTGAGTACCTGACCCAGTCTCTGCCCGCAAAAGGTGTGGATTCTCATTCAAAAATGCTTCAAAATTTTTTATTGCATAATTGCGTTCAGACGTGCTTAATGCTTTTGCCCTTTCTACTTCTTTCTCCGCTTTCCCACTAATCCTCACATAACCCTTAAACCCCTGTCGTTTTGGTCAAAATCGTCATATGAAGACGAACCCATTGGTCGCTATCAGTAAATGGTTTCTTTTGCCTTACTTCAGAGCCACATTTTGTGATCAAAGTTGAAAGGAAAGTTTTTTTTCTGGAGTGAGAGTATTGAAATTGATGGTGTATACTTTGTATGCTTTGTGGTTTTTTGTTTAATTGCTCTGAATCTGAAAGAAAGTTCAGATTGTGAAGTTCAGGTAATTTCCAGATGAATCTGATATTTCTTTCTTTTTGGGTATTTTTTGGTGGTGAAAATATTATGTATATCTTAATTGTTTTAGGTAAAAAAAAAAAGATTGTTCCGCTTCTAATTTTGGCTGTGAATTGAGGATTTGGTAATAGAAAATTCAACTTTTTGATTGATTTCTTTAAGGAACTGAATGGTATTTTGAGAACTTGAAATGGGAATATACTTTTGTGATGAACAATAGCAGTGTATTGGTCAAGTTTTCTTTTAAGATTGTTTTTTTCTTTTCTTTAGTTTATTAACTTTATTACTCTGAAAAGCAATATCCTGTCTCATGATCTTTTGAATTGGTATGCTCTCTATCTTCACAACACTATTAGGTTCTTTGAACTTTTTCAAGATTGGGATTGGATTCCGTCTGTCCATCCAATTTTATTTTTCTTTTCAATTCTGTGGGGGTGGGGTGGAGTGGGGTGAGGTTGAGTGGCTTTGTGCTGAAGTCCGAAGAGAAGGAACATAGTTTCTTGATTTTTATGTTGAAGAGAATGGTTGTTGCAGGACAGGAATTTTCTAACTACTATTTGGTTAGTTGAATAGAAATAACTGGATTCTAATGGTCGATAATTTTGGAACAATGACTTCAAAAGCTTCAATGCCTGTCAATCGGGAGCCTGCCAATTATGACGAAGCTTCTATGGAGCAGAGCATGCTCTTTTCTGATAGCCTCAAGGTAGTTCGTTGTGATCACTTGTAATGGCATTGCAAATTAGCTTTATGGTGTTTCTTCTTAGACAGTAGTATTCATGTTGAAACTTAATCCATATTAACCCTTGTTAGTCTTTATTGTGACATTACAGAAGAAAAACATTTCCAATAATTGAGTTAATAGTATATATGTCTGCACTACATCGCATTGTTATCAAGTCCTTTCATGTTGGAGGAAGAAAAATGAAAAAAACAGAAAAAATTTGAATATAATTAGTAGTGGTAACCTGCCATTCTCGTGTAGGTAGTATCTGATTACCACTATGTTTGGGATGATTTTTCAGCTATGAGCAAAAGGCTTATTTTGTACCTGTCCTTGAAATATTTGGTTTTGAAAACCTGCTTATAGCATTGATTTCTTTAGGATTTGAAGAATCTCAGGAAACAATTGTATGCAGCTGCAGAATATTTTGAGTTGTCTTATACCAATGATGACCAGAAACAGACGTGAGTTATAAATTGTTCAAAACAATTCGATGTGGATTCTTTTATACCAAGAATTCATTATTCAATTTTTTGAATTTCGTTTCTCCTAATTTCTGAATGAACAGTGTTGCGAATTCATTGAAAGATTATGCCATTAAAGCTCTTGTCAATACCGTGGACCATTTGGGCTCTGTCACTTACAAGGTCAATGATTTGTTTGATGAAAAGGTGGATGAAGTTTCAGAAACTGAGATCTGGGTTTCTTGCATTGAGCAGGTAATATTTTTTAATAAATCAAATAGTTGAAGTCAAGTGTTTACTTTAAAAACATAAATATTAAGTTGAAAGTCTAATTATTTTGTAGTTAGTTTGTAATCTTTATATTTGAGATTCAAGACACATTTTCTATTTGTTTGTAGAAAGTGAAAAGTTGCCATGAATTGCCTCTCTTGCCATGTATTTCTTTTATTGCTGTGCAAGATGCCAAGAGGGTATCTTATAAGATGCTATTTCTAAATATATACAAGACATATTTATATTTGTGCGCGTGAACCAAGTACACGTATTGCCCTTGTAGTTTCTAGCTACTTAGAAGAACTTTGCTGTCTACCATCCAAAGATACCTGCTCAATAGCTGGGCTTTGATTTTTTTCATTCGTTTTGACCTAGGTTTGATTTGAAGTATTACCTACATACTAATGATTTGTAACGTAACTGTTGAAGGAAGATTTTCCATTAGCAAGGATGTTCTGCGCAGAGGGATTTTTAGCTTATTCTGATGTTTTAACAGACTTAATGGAAGAGCATCAAGTTTATATTGATTTTTCATTGCTTTTATGTGGTTTCATAGAGACTGCGGACATGCCAGGAGTACATTGATCGTGAAGGTCTTTCTCAGCAGTCACTAGTGATAAACACTCCCAAGTACCATAAGCGATATATCTTGCCAGGCAAGCACATTCAACTATGATCTCTGGTTAAATTATTCTTCTAATATTTCTGGATCTGTATTTTTCTTTCATTTAGAAAAATGAAGATGCTAATTAATCCAAAAATTAGTAATTTTTATGTTCAGTCGGGGAGACCATGCAAGGTGCTATTTGTACCGAGTCAAAATACAAAAAAAGCAGCCTAGACGATGAATATGACTGGCTTCAGTTTAGACATGGTACCATGCTTGTTTATCTTCTATTTGGTGATGATTTTTTAAGAATGTTTTGCTAAGAAAAAAGATTTGGCAACAAAAAGTTACTAAAAAACAACTTTTACGATTCAGTGTCAATTTTGTTTTGTAACTGGATTTTTCATTGCCCGATTCATTTTGCAGCGATTCGAGCTACAGTTAGAGAAATTCCATCCACAGTTTGGTGAGTTAGTGGTATTGAAAATCATCAAATTTATTTCTTTAAATTGGTAGACATGTAGATTTTAATCTTTTTACTTTTCAGTAAAGTGCACTCTCCGTCACCTTCTTCCATACCTGCTCAGCAACCTGGAAACTTTGTGTTATCCGGCAGCATGGCCAAGAAAGATTTAGGTTTGGCCTCAACTCGTCCTCAACAAATTAAGTGCTTATTTTCCAACTCTTTCGAAATAATTTGCTCATTCCCTTGTTATGGTATTCTGTTGTTCTTGTTAATGAATCAGAAAAACGCACAGCATCGCCACACCGGTTTCCTCTCTTACGTTCAGGATCCTTTTCTAGTAAGCCAACGACACCAAAAGTTTCACGCCCAAGCACCCCAAATAGTAGTCGACCTACCACCCCTAATCCTGCTTTAGGAAGACAACAGGTGATCACTTGAATCCCTCTTTACGGTGAATTCCTTTTTGCATTATCATTTCTTTTTGTTAGATCTTTTGGAAGATAACAGTTATAAAATTTGTTTTGTTCTGCCAGTATCTTTCAGACCCTCGAAAATCAGCTTCAATGCGGGTTCGCGTTGAGAAAGAAAACCCGAAAGACAACGAACATTACCCCAGTAAAAGTAAACGGCTTCTCAAGGCTTTGCTCAGTCGACACAAGTCAAAGAAAGACGATATGTTATACACTTACTTGGATGAATATTAGTCACGAAATCAGGGACAAATACGAAACAAATGTTATTGCTAAAGCAGGACGATGAGGAAGATGAATTGCGACAATTATTGCCATTTCTCAAAACACCCGTACCATTTTTTTTTTCTGTAGGCTTCAGTTTCACATCCTATGTTCAACAAAATTTAGCAGAAAGTGTAATTGTAACTTATTTTTTAAACATAACGATGAGCATTTATGCAAGCATTTCGAGATAATTTTAAGCACTAGCATGACACGTTTGCTGGAAATTGATTCGTGTTTCCGTTCATCTCTCTTAATCAGTACTCTCAACTGTGATAATCGATGTGAGAAAAAAGACGACCTTCGAACAAGTTGTATTTTCTCGGGTAGGGGTAGTTATTTTTCTGCTAAGTAGTATTGTCTATGAGAGAATTGCATTTGTTTGGAATAAATCATAACTACTTGAGATATAACATCGAAGTTAAATTGATAATAATGTGTACCTAAGTTACAAGACAAACATATGAAATATGAATAATTAATTTAACCAATGATGCATCTCCTTATAACAACATCAAGAAGTTCATGCCAAAATGTAAGAAAAACATACTAATCATATATTCAACCAATGATACAATTCTTGATAACGTCAAGTTCATGTCAAAATTCAATCCCTTCGCCAAATTCTTCAATTGTCTTGGTCGCAAGCGTAAGAACATCAACAAAAGCACTATATGATGCACGAAGAAATCTTGCTTCAACTGCCTCAAAATGCCTGTACATGAGAGTATACATTTGTCAAGGGGGGAAAAAAAAACTTCAGAAGTACAAAAAAACTAAACGTATAGAGAATGGTGAAAGGTCGAGTAATTTGGTCTGCCTATATTGGAGTATTTATTCTTATAATTGGTTTTCTTAATGTGTTCGCCTCATATTTTAACTTGAAATTTTAAATAAATCCGAGGAAATCATATGGTACTGACACTGAAAGCTTCCCATTAGAGACTGATATCTCCCTTTTCACCTTGTCCGGCTGCAACTGTTATGTATGGCAAAAATCCAAGTATTATTTCAGTCAGAATTGAACTGAACACAAACTTTGAGTCATGGATAGCTTATGATAGTTACCTCCTTATCAACAACCAATGCTGAATAAACCATGCTAGCTTTTTCATTGGACTCGTAATCTACTTCCAAGTCGCTGCAGACAACTTTTTAAGTTAACGACAATCATATCAGGCAATATAATAAGTACAAGTTTGTTATGAAGTACTTAACAATATAATGAACAGGATTTTAACTTATATATTCATCCTTAAATTTATTTAGTAATGTCCAGTCCACCTTAACAAACATAGTTACACAGCATAAGCGTGCTAGGTAATGAAAATTTAGTTCTTAATACCCTACATATGCCTAAGGACATTCAAATCATTTCATCATGTCTTCACTTGCATACCTAAAGATAATAATGTATATCTAGATATCTTTCCACCTAGAATATAATCCAGTCACCATAGATATTTCAAGAAAGTATCTTTCCACCTATGTTTCTTGGACTTAGGCCGTCGTGATTCATGGAGCATGGTTAACATTAGCGAAAAGAAAATCTATAGTACTTGATGAATTGAAGATGCATATACAATACACAATGGTAAAGTCAGAACATATGTAACTGGATTAAAGGCTGATTTTTCTAATTTAATTTTATTTTTTTGTCCCAACTCTCATTCAATACTGCCATTGTTCCAATGCTTTCTTTTATCCAAATCACCCACTGAAAAACAAAAAAAAAAAAAAAATAAAAAAAAAAAAAAGAAGAAGGAAACAGTATTGAAAGGAATCCATTTCAACCATGAATGAATTGTCAGTTCGCAGCATAAGGTTGGACTTGGGGGCAAATGACATAAATCTAAACTGCAAGTCCAGTGATCAAATCACGAGATAAAACCATTCCACATTCGGATAATGTTAAGCGTTTTTTGTTGTTATAGGGCTCTGGCTGCCAACGAGAAAATCATCAAAGCCATCACTAGAGATTCTAGCAACCATAATCACTATTTCTAATACTTTTGATACCTTTTTACCTTTAGATATAAGAGCAACTCAATTTCCATTTCAGAAAAAAGAAAAACAATATTAATGTACACGTTCTTGTTTACAGTCATTAAGATCGAATTAAAAAAACTCCAATGAATTAAGTCAGTTAATACATATAAATGCCTAATCAACTAAATTATTAAAGAAAAATTGAAGTAAAAATCTCAGAACAGCGAAAGAAGGCTCTGTTTCTCCATTTAATCTTGATTATTTATCAATACACAAAAATCCCATAAAGCCCACAATATACATCACTAACAAATATATATACAAACAGAGAGAATATAGAGAAGGAAAGAGACCAGCTGAATTCCCATTTGGCTGGGGCGTCCATTGTAACGTCAGAAGTAACAGTTGAAGAAATTGTAAGAAGGGACCAATTAGGGTTCAAAATAAAATCCCCTTCTTATGAGGGGCGGCTCAGAGTCTCCGACTCAATAAAAAAAATACTTTTTCTATTTCCTCTTTCTTTCTTTTTTGGACAAAAAATATATTTCTAATTTTAGAACTGCTGTATATTTATGAAAAGTACATAAAATATTATTTTATGTAAAATGCCTCTAATTCAATCGATATCGACCCTAACCAAGTGAACATCGATTTAATAATATTGATCCTAATTTGAATAAAATTATTGTCGTTAAAGTTAAGAATGTCAAAATGAGTGAGTCATCAATGATCCGACTTAATTCAATGTCTTTTATATATTTGTGTCAAATCGGCAGACAAACTCACTAATACTGTTAGTTAAGTCAGACCGATCTAACCTGTTATTTCCTATTGTTTGGAGAAAAAAAATAAGAGGAAATTTGGCCGTGCAATGTTATTGAGATGAAAATTTGAATAGTTTAATGCTTTATTTATATTTCGTTAAAAAACATGCCTAGAAAATTACAGTAATTTTAACTTCAATTATTATTTTTTTAGAAAAAAGTTACAATAATCGTAGCTCTCTCAAAATAATAATAATAATTAATAATTTTATGGTTGTATTTTTCAATAAAAAGTGAAATGTTTTTCGTATACAGAAAACTGATGGGGCGAGTCGCGCTCTTTATTTGGCTTTAGTAAATGAATGATGATTATTATACCGTGATATCCCGTTGGATTAATAACTTCACGTAATTAACTTTATTTAATCATATTCTTAATGAAAGGGAATTATTCCTTAATCCCAACCTAATGGAAACAAATTACTTGATATTATTTGGCTGTTTTGCTTTGTTTGAGAGAGATTGTTGGGAGAAGCATATTAGAATATTCTTGTCGCATATTTTACCCTATTGGCCCAACAACTGCTATAATTTGTATTCAACACGTTCCTTCTCTCTCTGAATTTATCTTTTTTCATGAATCAGCCATGGCCATAGCTCACGGAGCTTTAGATTTAAGTTCGTGTCAGTATCGATCCAACGGATTGCTTTTGTGTCCACCATCTGTCTTGCTCACACACAAAAAGGAACATCATGGATGAGAATACAAGGGCCCTGAAATTATGTTTTCGAGGCAGATTTCTCCTTTTGCTCCTCGACCACACCTTGGAACGAGCTGATTCTTATGCGTTTCTCACTTGTCAGGTGTGCTATTCTTTTTTGAAATATTGTGCATGGGACTTTGCCTAATCCTTTTTTCATTTTAGGATTAATATAAAGCTAAATGAGTAATCAACCAAAAAAAAAAAAAAAACAAAATGATGATGATTAATATTAATAGATTGGATGGGGAACCCATTCTCAGCTAATGGACTTTTAAGTTCTTTTTCATTTCAATAGTTTAATTTTGCAAATAGAGTTATGAATGTCATAACCAAACATCATTTAATAAGAGAGGTGTGTTAACTATTTGTAAGTAAGAAACACGCCCTTTTATGTTCTCGACTTTTGTATTTTAACACTTAGATTTTATATATCGTTTTCGTTTGAATTTTCACTTGGGAAAAGTTTTTCTTACTTATTCATCATGTAACTTCAATTTTGCAACCAGTCATTTGCTCTCTTAGTATGTTTGGTGCGGAATATTGAATATCAATAAAAAAAAGTAATAATACAAAAAAAAAAAAAAATTTATAATCTTGCTTGTTATAGAATTTAGTCGCGTCCATTGGCTTCAGAACACGTTCAAAATATTCACTAAATACAACATGCCCTCTATTTTGGAGAGATTGTGATTAAAAATAAGTTTGATTAAAAATAAGTTTCAAGGGACTTTATTTGAATTTTTAATAAGTTACAAATTTAAATACTCTACTTCTTAAATTATTCAAATAATAGAGAGTCCATCTTAAAGAGGTCAATAAAATAAATAATATTGACTAAAAAGTTCCATGTAAATTAATCTGAAGTGCATTGTTAAATATCCAATGGATTAGAAGTTACAAGATAGGTGCTTTTGGGTTTGACACTATCTTGGCCTTGCCAATAGTGAACTAACCGCATCCTTGCCCCCACAACATTGAACCTTCTCTTTTGCCCTCAATCCATTCTGCTGCTTTTGAAGAAGCTATACAATTATTTTATTATCGTCTCGACTTCAAAACTGCCTTATTGTTGACTCTGTCATTTTACTTCAACAGCAGATATACACGCTTAAATTACGAGCAATGCTTGTACCCAAGAGAGCCACATCGACTGAGAGGTCATAAAAAAGAAGAGAATTCCCTGGGAATAGAATTAAAACGAATCAGTTCAACTCTTAACTAAAAGAAGATAACTTGTCTGACAGCGACAACATAGCGAATTACCAGTAGAAGAGGCTCGACCGATGTTAACTTATGTAAGAGCAGATCCGACTCTCACGGGTTTTAGACTCCTCACAGCTCTTCTTGCATGCTCAAAGGCCAATACAAAGAGGCCAAAAAAGTACGATAGGAAAAGATGTAGCTTTTCTATAGCATCAACCATGAATGATAAACTGCTTGTTTTGCAAAATGATATCCGGGTAGCTTTACAAACTGACAAAAAAACTGACTGTTAGAAACATTTTTGATTTGTTGAGAAAAATATTTGAATTTCAGATCTTTTAACATATTTGTTCCACGAGCATGGGATAAAGCTCTATTGAGTAGTCACTTTGTATTAGTAATACTCACCTTTACTTTTCTTGTGCAAATTTGTCCAGTCGTGTAGGCTTATCTTACTCATTGATGCCTTGATCAACTCAAGAAGAGCTGCATTTACCTGAAATTTCAACAAAAACAAGGTAAGAAGTAATTTCCCGTCTTTCTAAATACATATTACTTACTCATGTCTCTAATGCTGAATCAGTTCTTGGGCATAGCAGATCGTATGGAAATTACTCATTCTTGAAAATATTTGCTACGTCAATACAGATCTTTTATTGCGTTCTTCCTATATTCAAAATAATGAGTAGAGTCTACAATAGTCGTTATCAATCATCTGTTAAATTGTACTAATCCATAATCCACTCTGTGTGCTATACACAGTTTGCAGCCTTTACAATTATTGTGATCATTTGTTACATTGCAAAAGGTATATGAGTCCATAATCGTGACATTAGTATCCTCAAGTACAAAGTTTATGATAATTACAATTTCAGTAGCATCAACAGTAATCTAAAATTGCATGAACGGAAAATGATCACAGGGATATGACCCTTCAAGTCATAAGTTCTAGTTCAATCCTTTTCTGGCATTAGCTTATAAATCTTTGTTCAATGAAGAAAACATTATCATTGAACTAGAATTCATCCCTGTAAAATTGTATAATATCTTTGCTAGCTGCAACTCGCGACTCACTCAAATCTGACAAAAGATTTAAGATAGGTGGTCTAGCATATTAATCTTATTCCTCTCACTCTCCAGTATATTAGTTTCTGACACAACCATCTGCACTTAGTTTTGTGTGGACTATTTATCATCTGCCATGAGTTGTTAAGCAAAATTGAAAAGGAAAGAGCACCCACCACTTAAATTTATAACCAGCACAATTTCTGATCCTCTTTCTGTTTCAAGGAGACAAGCATGTTTAGCCAAGCTTAAAAAATAGTAAGATTTATATTTAACTTCATGTTTCCAGACATGTTTGAATATGCTACTTTTTTGTCACTTGTAATAAATAAGTTAGTTTGGAAGTAAGGGCATGTTTGGGGTGGCTTATCTTAAAGATAAAGCAATAACCGTGTGGCTTATTTTAATGTGGACGTTTGGGGTGGCTTATCTTAAAGATAAACTCCAAATGTGTGGCTTATTTTGAATGTAAGTGGTCCACATTAAAATAAGCCACACGGTTATTGCTTTATCTTTAAGATAAGCCACCCCAAACATGCACTAAATCTCACACTACTGTCAAAACAAGTAAACTATTTCTAACTTCCTTTCAATCAACTTGTGAAATTTTAATAGGGCAATTCCATAAGAAAATCTCTTCAGATGAGACACCAGCATTGACTCGTGTATTTGAATTATTTATGAAATGCACTGATGCTACAGAGTGGATATATAATGAGCAACAGTTTTTTGAATGCTCAGTTGGTACCTCTTCGGTTCTCTCGTGGCTCACAAGATGCCCTCCGTGAAGTTCAACCATTCTTGCAGAAGGATAAAGTTTCCCTGCAAGCTTTTTTGCATGGCATAATTGGGCGATGACATCATATCTACAGCATCAGAAATATTTGGTCATTTTCTTAGTAGGGTCCAGATACCAAATGGGAGAAATATTGAGCATTTTTGTGCTACAGCTACCTGCCATGAATAACGGATATAGGAAATCCGGAAGTACGGATTGACTCAATTTCAGACCGTGACATTTTATGAGTCCAGCATGCATTGATCTGACCATCAAATCCATGTTTCGACTGCATACCAGTTGATGATATGCCTTCTACATATAGCTGCAAAATTTTAAAACAACGTAGAATATTACACTAGTAGATAATACTACTTATAATGCAAACTTCATTGAAATATTCACGTATCAACATTATATACGGAAAAGGAGTCCATAACATACTCTGAGCTACATTAGGTATGCAGTACCAAATTGGACACTACATTAGTCAAGGTTTTAATCGAAAACTGTCCAAATTTTTAGTCTACTCTACCAAACCCGTCCGAGTTTAAGCAGCGAAATTTATAATCAATCAAACTACCCTACAAATTACAGTATAACCCCTCCACCTCCACCCCTCCACCTTCGCCCCCCCAAAAAAATAAAAAAGGACTATTTGAACTTCCAAAATGTTCGACTGCTAAATAATTATTCCTAGAACCACCAGTGTATTTGAACTTACTATTATTCTATTCAACCCCAGTAAAAAAATTGATAAGGAAGTATGATGTTAAAAATTTTCTGTTGTAAAGTTAGGCTTACTATTTCTTACTTGGTATAATATTGATCTTCTCATCTCATCTCCAACATACTCTTCAAGATATTCCTTTGAGTAGTGGGTATCTAAATCAACAGCTGCCCTTTGTTCGGGACTTTTTGCCCTCAAGAAACGAATTGCAATTGACAAAGTTTGACGGTCAAGCTGAGAAGAAAAAGAGAAGTCGTGCATACTATTAGGTTAGGTTAATTATCCTGTCAGCAGTTCAGTAGTTTCATAGTGGAAAATTATTCCCGTTTATTTACCTAACATAAACACCCATATGCAGAGTCAACATTCATGAAGAAAATCAATACAGATTCCATTTTTATAGAACTATTTGGGTTCTGGTTTTAGCAATATGGACATTAAGAGAGGGGTGAAACGAAAGAGGAAAAAGGAATGCAAAATGAACCTATTAAGATATCAAGAAACCAATAAACATAGAATCTGAATTAGTTTCCAGTTGCCTATAAAAACTCTCATTTTTCGGTTTCGTATTTCGGAATTCCTTTCATGCTTCAATATTCACTCGCGGGGACTCTATTCCAGAGATGGGAATTATTTCAGCCTTGCATGACAATTTTTTTTTTCTCTTTCGAGTTTTTATTGTATATTTAAAGACAATATTAGATTCCCAACTACTTACATCGTAAAGCTTCAGTGAAAGCTGAGTTTTCTTCTGTTCCATTTACAATACGGAAAACTAATGGAATAGGTCAAACCCGTCTAATAATCTTCTATTATTTTAATTTCACCATTATATATTTTAAAGAACCCGGAAAAGAGTGTTCACAAACACATTGAACCCACTACAAAAGTAATCATATCCCCGTTCACTTCCTTTACCTTTTTTGCTTTTTCTACCGTATAATAATTCAATTTTGTAAATCTTGTACATTTCAGCGAAGTTAAAGTTTTATTATCATTATTACATAGAAATTATCCATATGGCTCCGTAAAGGATTCATACCTTTGGTATACATTCATAACCTCCACCAGTTACATTTAACAAAGCTAGAGACAAAACTCTATCAGGCACCATGGCAGCCAATTTACAAGAAATCATAGCTCCTGCATCATAAAAAAGGAAAGCAGGTAAGCATGAAACATGATGTAAGAGGTGATGAAAGCAAAATTGATTGCTGCAGCGTGAACTTGATCATGTATTCATGTGTGAACATAACTTATAATACAACTCTAAATCCTCGGTCAAAATTTTTTTTGAGCCTATGAGAATCATTTCAGGGGGCCCAGTTTAAAAAAGAAACCGAATTCTGGATAAACAAATGTTATTTGGTTTGAATCAGAATTATCACATTGACTGTCATAGTAGTGTTTTTCTATTACAAAGTTGACTTTTTGCTCGGGATACTCCTCTTGTAGTTAGCCCCTTGATGTTTTTAAATCCCACAATGCTAATGAAATTATTAAGAAGAATATATAATACATAGAACTGCATAAAGGACCAAAAGTTTTAAGTTGCTCAGTCCAAATAGCGCTCTTCAATATAGCATCACAACTAAGGAGCACTCAAATGTACTGCAATGCTCCATCGCTGATTAATTACATATCTACTCATACGAGACAGGGAACATTTCAGCATATTGGGAGTCCAGCGGTGTTCCTTTTCTATGCAGTAGTCTCTTTAAGTAAGCGATGAGTATGTAATGAGCATAAAACCAAACGTCGAATGAATATCATTAAGTTCAATAAGCATAGAGGCAGAACTCACCCATTGAATGGCCGAAGACATGGGCTTTTTCCCAACCCAAATGATCCATTAGAGCTATTGCATCTTTTGCCATAATTCTTGTCCTGCCTCGTAAAACAAAATAAAATCCTAACTTTTGGGAACAATTAAAATCTGAATTATATTTTCAGTTACAAGAAATTACAAGTCTAAGTATAATACAACAGTCAACTTCCAGAAAGCCAAACAAGTTCACAGAAATATCATGCCCAATATTCTTCGGCCTACTCGCCGAATATAACAAAAGTGAATGTGTTTAACATCTTATTATTATTTTTTTTGCTTGAAATTTATCAACATTCATTATTTCTTGACAGTTCATAAACCTTAAAGAAGAGTAATCATTAAATTGAAAACCTTCATTTTTAAGTTACTTTGAATTTCTCAAGTTCAAATTCTCACCTAATATGAACCTAATTGCTGTTTAATAGGCGCTGTTAAGTTGGAAAACTTTTTTTTCTATGAACCCACATAAATATATTATTCGTGACACAAGTGTGAAAGGGTTTCAAATTTCAATAATCTCTTTTAAGCTAAAATCACGTATTTAGCTTCACAAAAGTCCAACAGTTTTGCACCCAAAATGGAAAAAGAAAAGAAAAAAAAAAAGAGAGAGAGAGAGAGAGAGGAAATTTCTTGTCGAAAATATCAATGTTGTTTCACTATTTAATCAATGTGTGGGTGTTAGCACATACAATGCATGAGGGAAAAAAAAAAAGCACATACAATGTATGCGGGAAAAAAAAAATGCATAAAATTTAACGACAATTATCTACAGTTTAAGCTTTAAAGAGAATCAAATCACAAAATTAAGCAGCTTATAATTTAATGGCACTCACGTATATTCGGACTTTTTGATGCGAATGGAGCTCCGACCCATTCCCCGATTATCAAACGCACAGACCTCAACGCCATCACCTTCGCCACTCTCATTGATCCGATCGCCGGCCGTCGACTCATCGTCGTTCGGAATCACCGTTCCAGCGAGACCCTTTATCTGTGGAGCCCATGAATCGTGGGCCCCAGCCAATCCTGACCATTCATTCAAAATAAACCATCAAAAAATAACCCATTAAACTGATTCAAATATTTGGATAAAAACCAATCAATCAAATCAAAATGGGTTACCGATGATCAAAAGAACTTTCACCGGCCCATGACCGTACGTTCTGTAGAAAATATTGGTTCCATTGATGTTTGATTCATCTCCATCTCCGTTCTGATACGAACTTACGTTACAGAACGGCATTTTTTTATGCTTTTTCTTAATTTTAGAAAGAACGGGCTGGAGAGTTGTATCGTCTGAATTTAAAATTTCAAGATTCCAGAATGGAGAAGAAAACTGAGGTAGACGATTTGTTTTGTGTATATATGCGCGCAGTCGTATATATAGCATGTGCTATTTTTTGTTTGTTAATTATTTCGTTTTTGTTAGTGGAAAGCTAATAATTTGTCAACTTCGCTATTTAATTTGATTTTGTTTTATCATAATCTCTCAACTTTATATTTATATCACCATGGGCCATGACCACCAAATTTGATTTTATTTCACTAATGTCGTTCAATTTCATATAACATTTCATTATGGCCATCCAATTTCATATAACATTTTTTTACTATTTTCATTAATTTTAAAAGGGGTAAAACGACAGCTTTGCATTATATATATACAATAAAAATAAAAACTTATTAAAAAAAACTTTAAACGTTTATTTTTTTTAAAGTTTATTTTTTTAAAGAACATTTTTTTAAAATAACTTTTTATTTTATTTTATTTTTCTAAATAACTTTATTTTTTAAAATAAGGTTTTATTTTATTATAACGTTTTTTAATACTTTTTTATTTTATTTTTCTAAGTACTTTTTTTAAAAAAATATAAATTATTTTATTGTTTTAAGTAACTTTTTTAAATAAGTTTTTATTTCAATTTTTTCAAAAAATTTATTCTATATATATAATGCGAAATTACCATTTCACCCCTTTTGAAATTAATGAAAATGGTAAAAAGAAGTTGAGTGGTCATAGTGAAACGTTATATGAAAATTGTGTGGCCACAGTAAAATATTATATGAAATTGAATGACCTTTGTGAAATAAAATCAAATTGAGTGGCCATGATGACATATAAAGTTGAGTGGTCATGTTGGAACAAAATCAAGTTGGGTGGTCATGTAGACACTGAGTATGAAGTTGGGTGGCCACCAGTGAATTTGATCCAATTATTAAGACATTTCAGCATATTTTGGTTAGGTTTAAAAAAATCCATTGAGATTAGTGTCACATTGCATGCTTTAATTCTTAATTACTCGATAAAATTATTTAATAAATACATCTATCTATAGCAAATAAGAGTGAAAATAGGTTGAGGAGCTTTGAAATTTTGATGTCTTTTTATTGAAAGAATGCTCTCACATTTGTATTTCTCTTATTTCTGGTAAAAAAAAAAATCGAGGAGCCTTGATCATTGTACATAAGGACATTGATTTTTTGCTTCAAAAAATCAATAAGTAAAAATTATGTAGATCTTAAATAAATAGAAATCGTGAACGCACACTTATTATAAACTCGATAAGGTTAATATTATTTGTTGGAAATAATTTCATTTAAATTGATTTTACTTAAAAGTTACGTTTTAGTAAATAAATTAAAACTTCTTTAATAAAAATTATTACTTTGAAAAAAATATTTGATAAAATAATGAATAATGCTATGTACCCTCACCGAGGATTATAATCACAATTTAGATGATGGCTAATGAATAATGTGTCATTTAATTTCATTTATTATTTAATGGTATATCACGTCATCTAAATTGAGTTACACTTTTGGGGCTAAATAACATTGTTTTAAAATAATACATAGACGTGGCGGTTGATGAATGGTGTATAGAGGACGGTCGGCTTTGGGCAGCTGGAAGTCAAAGTCATATTTGGCGTTTGGGAAAGAAAGGGGAAATTGAGGCCTTTCAAGGGAGAGTTAGGTCCTAGATACGAATTAAAATTTTAATTAGAATTAAAATTTATCCGTACCTAGAACCTAAATAATGAATTTTAATAACATATTTTATAAAATTCACAATTTTTTAACTACATATTTTATCAAAATTTGTTAAAATATGATTTTAATCTTGACAAAAACTAAAAATCTACGACAAAGTCTTATTAATCTAGAAGTAAAAAAATAACCTGCAAGGACCCCACATCGAAAAGGCCCAACCCATGAAAACGTGGCTAAATATATGAACTTTTTGGTTCACTTTCACAGGGACGTCTTCAATGTTGGAGAAAATTGCAACTTTTTATTCTATTTCGTAGTAGTAAGTTAATCTTTAATCCTTTTCTTTGTAGTTACATAACTTGTCAATGTAAAAAATCGTTAATTTTTTTGTTAAATTGTCATATAAAAATCATATATCCAATTTAATGAAGTTATAATTTATTTGTTTGAAAAATTAAAATGTTGCTACATTAATTTGATTTTTTATATATTTTTTTTAAGACAATGACAAAGGTTCATTAAGATTGTTGTGGCTGAGAAGGGATAATCTCCAAATACATGACACGATAGGCTGACTCACTTGTCTTCATGTAGACGAGTTGGTCTACAAGTTGATCAGTTTGTTTGCCTACGAATTTGTACATTCAAATAATGTTACGTAACTCACTGAAGTTGCAACACCAATTTAAGTGACGCTAAATGATAAGTTAAATAAAAAATGAAATTAAATGAGTCTTTATATTTAATGTCATATCAACGCCACTTAAATTGAGATTGCAACTCTACTGAAACTAAATAACATTACTCAAAAAATTAACATCATCTTTCCCACCTCGCACTTGCCCACAAAACAAACAGAATTCTTACACAGTATAACTTCTCTGCTATAAATTATTCTCTAATCCTATGAGTTAAAAAGAAAAAAGAAAAGAAAAGAAAAGAAAAGATGCCATAATCAATCAAATGGCTAAGTTCCCCTTTACTGTTTCATAATTTTGACGCCGAAAGTCCACTGAACTTTTCCTTGTGGCTTAGGAATGGACAAGTAGGTGAATTGGCACCTCGTATTCTCCTAAAGAAAAAGGAATCGGCAATTGCAAATTTTCAGGTTCAATGTGCACTTGAAGCTGCCTAGCAACCTGATTTATTATCAAATGTCATCTGCATCAGATGCCCAATATAGAAACAAAATCTCGTAACTTCTTTATCGGTCACAAGTAAAAGAATAAAATCATACCCTTTCCTTCTATGATAAACCTTCTTAGATTCTAAAATAAAGGGAAACATTGAATTAATTCATGGCGCTGATGAAATTTGTCTCAAATGAAAGAAAGATTCAAGAACGGGATCTTTAAGAAATAAAATACCGGCAAAATGAACAATAAAATAAGATAGCACAATTCATATATTCCAAAGGAATTCAGAACTAGACTTTGAGTTTCTATTTGTTAATAACATCACAAAAGCATTCCACATTCGTAGGTACTCTATTAAAATCAATCTTGCTAGATTTATACCCTGGTTTACCAACTTTATACATGGCACAATCTTACACCATCTTTCACATCTCATACATTTAATCCAAACATTAAAACACTTCCACGTCGTGAGGTTGTCAACCAAGATGTAAACGAAGTTTTACAAAATAGCTTAATTCAAGTAAGATAAATGAAAATAAATGGATTAGTGCCTAGAGGCTGCTTTCCGATAATATTTCCAACGAACTGATTAGATACTTCCAGAATATAAAGAATATAAATTGACTTCATAAAAGAAAATGTGGAACATTCTTGAATAATCAATTTTAGTTGCAACTTTAAGGCCATAAATACAAGTCGTGACCAAAAAAAAAAAGAAAAACAAGGACAGCACGATTTTAGCTTGCAGGAACACCACTGCAAAAATTGTACCTCTCAAGTGATTAACATAAAAGCAATTTCTTTCCACAAAAATCATGAAGGCTAACAAGGAGAGATTTTCCAGGAAACTCCAGAAACAATTTGGATTAAAAATGGAGAAGCTGATATGGATAAGAAAACAATAAACTTGATCTTAAATAACTTCAAAGGAAGTTGTATAAAATATCTTGATGGAGAAAAATTAAAGAAAGAAAACTAGCAACAAGCAATCTGAGAGAACTTCAAATTCAATCAAAAACTCTTTCAATATCATATTGGCTTGCATAAATAGTCAACTTTGATGTATTGACCAGCCTTGCACTATCAAGGCGATTCGCTGCTAACTGATGTCATCCGGTCTTCCTCTGTCTTTGAAACTTCTTTAACCTCTTCAACGTCCTTAGGTTGGTACATCTGACACCACAGTGATGGATAAAGATTATATAAGATACCATCTAATTGATATCAATTGAATTTAAGCTTGTAGCCAATCTGACGGATTTCTAAGCTCTAAATAATATGAATAAATGCATCAAAAAGACCAGTAAACATTACATTTGGAAGTACTTGAGGATAATAAATAGATGGTACAAAATTCAATGAGCAAAAAGGGATATTCAAGTGACTCCAAGAAAGCAAGTATTAGCTCATATGTGCTAGTCTTTCAGTAATCTTTTCTCTCAGCTTTACATGCTGCTTTCGCTGCATTATGCGTGTGACATAAGTCCAGAAGAGTAAATCACGTGAAGAGAGGATAAAGTATGGTGATTTTGTTTCAACAAGCAAATTAACCAAGATTAGAATTATAAGATGCATTTGTAGAACTAGTTTCTGGCAGCAAACCATGAATATGCTCACATCGACAATAACACAAACTTTTATCACTGTATTCATGCAACCAAATCCTTTCATATTTATATATAGCAGCATCAATCACCTGGCATTTCTAATCCCAAAATTCAATATCAATCGCATGACAGATTCCAAATTTTACACAATCATGTGCAACCAAAATGTTAATCACCAGAACTTATGCACACTGATGAACTTATTCAAAAATTAAATTTAAAATTAAAAAAAAAAAAAATCTAAGCAAATGAAACTTCAATACCTTGCGCTGCTCACTAACGAGATGTGCAAACTTATCAATATTCGGGAAGGCAAACAACTTGGGCATCAAAAGGTTCCGAAAATATCCTGGTGCCACCCTGACCGTTTCACTAGCTTTTCCTAGCTTATCTACAGTCTAAACAAAAGTAATAACAATAAGACCGACACATTTGTATTAAAAATGGAGAAAGCTACTGCACTACATAGATGCATGCCCATTATAAAGCATATTATTGCAATGGCAGGGATACACATTTTGATGTGATAATTGGTACCCTTTGAGGACACTGGTATTGACATTCACACGAGACATTATGAGGCAGTTTCAGATTCAAGAAACATATACTATGTTATTGAAAATTGGTTGTAGAAATAGACAACATGGTAAGATGAGTTACACGAGATGTTCAGAGGTTTATAGATGAAATCCCTCCACTCATGGCTTGATTCTCCCGATTCTCCCTCTAGAAAATTTTCAATTCATTTTTCTTTAGTTGCATGTGAGGACAAGTAAATATTGTTTCTTGGTCGAAACTGGCACAGCTTTAAAAGAAGGATTTTAAGTTCTCCTTGATAATGTGAATGGTTTGCTAGTATAGGCCGCCGATCACGACAGTTTAAGGGGGTTCATTCACAGACAATAAGAAAAGTCACTGTTCGTATATTTTTCATTTTCTAGTTGAATCAGATATCAAAGGTTTACATTACTCAATTATCTTTAGGGCAAGATTTCATTGAATGCAAGAATCACAGTGACGCTGTCCACTTTTCATGGTGAAACAAGGTTCTCATACAGGTCGTGGGGGGGAGTTGTGCCTTCCTCTAAAGTTGAGTATATAAGGTTTATTAATGAGATGAAAATTAGCTACTGTAAACTAAAAAAACACCAAGAATACATATTCTGAAAGCTAATGGAAGTCATAAAGCTGAAAATTTTAATACTTTATATACCAACTGTTGTGAGAATTACTTCAAGCTTTCAATATCGAACTCCCTGGGCAGCGTATAACAGTGGGTGGTGCAGCCCTCCACCAGAGTTTCTTGATGCAAGATGTTTCTTACAAAGTTTCTTGATGCAAGATGTTTGAATATTAATGCTAACTTTGTTGACGTCAAAGTAAAAAAAAGACTCGCCACAAAATTGTTTGTTTAAAATTTTTCTATTCATCAACTCATACTCTATTCAACATTATTTGCCTCCAACCCCAATCCACCGCACCCAGTATCCTTTTTCCCCAACCTCATTAATTTAACAGGGCTGCAAAGCAAACAAGCTTAAAAGAACTTAAACATAAGATTCAACTGTCTTCTTTCAAATGATCAAGACAGTCACTTCTTTCAAACTCGACAATGTAATTCCACAAATATTAAATCCAAAAACTTGAAAGACTAAAGGTAAAAAGGGGAAAACAACTCCAATCCCGGAGCTATTCAAAAAATCCAACATGTTTAGTAAAGCAAATGAAACTAATATGAGCATTCTTAGGGACTATTACACGACTACTAGTTCCATTGAGTACATTCTTAATTGTAGGCTTGCTTTTATGGAAAAGCAGGAATACCTGTCCATGCCTGCCTGGATAGTGGAGTAGAATACAGTAATCTGAAGGACTAAAATTTGCAAGATGTCCTCTTGCTTTATGTGGGGCCATGCAGGTCTCTATATCGCCTTTGGGCTATCTTCTGCTGCTGAATAAGTAGGAGATATCACATAAATGCACAAAACTATATTCATTGAACTTTGTACACAGATGCAAATGTATTCATGGTTCTTGTGGGGGCTAAGAGAGAGTTACCATTCGAAATAAATCCTTGAAGCAGGATGTGAGCTCTCTCAGTTTGCTCTGTAGTATCCCCCGTAATTTGAACAATCTTCCCTGTTACCTCAGGTCTGTCTTCAATCAGTTCAACATCTGCTCTAGATAGCTGTTTACAGCAAATTCATGATAAAGAGTTATTTCCTCCTCTTAGCTAATGATATCAAAGTACGACGAACTGGAGAAGCCATACTCACATGACTGATCAAAGTGAACTTGTTGCTTAATTCTGTAACAAGCTTAGATGCCACACTTGTTGGTATGACAACTTCCAGCGTACTATTATTGACAACTGACACTGAGAGACTGGAAAAAAGAAAATGAAGGCAGGTAAATAATTTACCAAATTAGAATGGAGCAACGCCGTGACAGGAATCAAACAGCGATTCCCTACCTATTCAATGCAATCGGTGTATCTTCATGAAACTTGCTGTTATTTAGATTCACTATTGCATTCCTGAATCCCCTCACATCCTGCATATCAAGTGGAAAATCTTTAAAAAATCCAAAAAGGGGATTTTATAAGCTAGGGGAATGGTCTGGTCAAGCAGAGGATTCCGTCCTACCAGTCAAGATACAACCAGAAAATCGTGGGTGTTCGTGAATAAAAATAGCATGCATATCTACTAACTTTCACTTGCTGAGCAGCTTCTGCAGTTGGTATATTCTGCTGAATAGAAATGACCAGACTGTTTCCGGTATGTGTTTCTAGAGAAGTTATTTTTTTGCTAGACGCAGCCTCAGGTTTCACAATACCAGCATAGGACTAGTAGATGAAACAGAAGGTGGTGCTAAATCCCTTTTAAGCAACCCCTGGAATATGTAACTACGTACCCTTGATGTTACCTCAACAATAGCCTCTCGAGCTGCTGCAATCTTCCAAACAATCTGTATATGAAAATTAACGTAAGATTGCTGTTGGATTTTAAGCTCAAAATAATAGAGAAGTGAAATAGAGAAATCAACACAAGTATTTAACGTGGTTTGACAATGTGCCTACGTCCACAAGGAGCGAAGATAAAATTTATTCAGTGTGAATAATACGGTTACATCATCAATATTTATATTAATCCTAGCCAAAGTCCATACAGGACTTTAGAGCCCGTAAAAGAAAAAATACACTTGTACCGTACCGCAGGGGTGTTGCCCTCACAACCCCAACCTATTCAGCGTCCCTAACAAACAAACAGTTAATTAAACCCATAAGACCGATGTTGTCGCTCCACTCCGGCACCGACAATTTTGATTTAGTAATCTCGTGTTTCACTCTATATGAGCCACACATACAACAATTGCCATAAATTGTATTGGTCCAAAGATCCTCTTCTCAGAGGATCTTTGGCCAAATCAATTTCGAGCAATAGGCGCTTGGAAAGGGGAACAACAAGAACCAAGGAAGCTACACTCGCACCACAAAAGAGTTATTTATTGGTACTAATAGTAGATTCTCTATATTGTGAAATAATGTAACAATAAAGATCACATTAACTACTATCCAATCATTTTTTATGACTAATCCGTAAATCATACCCCAATCAAAGAGGAAACTGCAAGATTACTTTATATGACACACAGATATAACACCCCATGTTTTGGACTATCAATCAAATATCTTTAATAAGTCCTTGGAGACTAGCATGTCACTAACAGAAACACGTCTTCTAGAATTTACAAGCATATAAAGAGATACTTGTACAATCTCGTAGGACCCTGATATACCTAGTGGAAAATCTTCTTTAGGCAGGATCTGTATGTTCGCACCTGTTATTTTCCTCATCTCAGATTACGTTCCATCTATTAACTGTAAGCATCCAGCTTCATCTGATTGCAAAAGTAACCGGGTAATAATAAAATTTTCTTTTCCTTGAACAATATAAACAATACGGGTCTTTATATGCATCAAAGCTTCTTGAGCAGGAAATATCGCATCATCAAGATCTTAAAAGACATATAAGTGAAATAGCTTAGATGACCTTTTGGAAAAAACAAAAGCCAAGCACCAGCTAATCCGCAGTATAAACTTAAAATGTTCAACTTCAATGCAGAAACCTGATCACATAAAATTAAGCCCCTGTTTGGTGGCCTTTTTTTTGGAAAAACTTATATGATGTTCTCTTTATGTTTCAGTTTTGTGTTTTGAGTTTAAATTCATTTTGAATTTTGTGTTTTGAGTGTCCATTTTGAGATTGTTGAAAATGTGTTCTTTTTGGCATTTTGAAAAATTGTTTTAAAAACATCCAAAATGCGTTTTGAAAATTTTGACTTGATTATAATTGAAAACACTCAAAACGACAAATTTGTCTTTTTGTGTTTTCTTTGTAATTTTTTAACTTTGTTTTCAAAAACGCGTTTTCGAAAATGGGAAAGAGAACGCGTTTTCACTATTTTGGAAAATCGAAAACAGAAAACGGTTTGAAAATAGTAAAGAGAACGAACCCTTAGTTTTGAATACTGAATTTTTGGAGAATGTGTATTTAAAAAGTAGGGAAAAGTTTTGTATTTACGTGTGAAATATTTTATTGTGTGAATATGTGGTTGAAAATGAGTACGTAGGAAAAAAAAGTTTTGAAAGAATGGGAAACAAACAGGGGCTAAGAGAGAGGAAGATGTACCTCATCAGATGAAATAATAAGTACATGCTCATCTGTGCCGTCAACTGGATCAGAAACCTTAACATTCAACACCGACTTTATTTAGGAGCAAATCAACAATCCCATCTGACTCTCCAGCAACACTATCGACCTTGTCAGCTGGGCAAAGTATACGAAACACTATGCCCTCACCAGAAAATGAGTGTGCATTTTGAGCTAGAGCAGATCCAGATTCAAAGGCATCTCCAGATGAATGGGATAATGTGATGTTGCTCTTGGAACCAGAAGAGAACTCTGAACCAAGATTAGACCTTTCGACAGATGATCTTCTTGCCCTACTATTCGTGTGTGGAATTAATGCATCATTGGCTGGGGATAAATGCAAAGGTGAATTTAGCTGCTGATGGAAATGGTTTCCATAATGATGTTGGCTCTCTCTCAAGCGTGTGGATATTATTCCTATAGCATGTTTCACAGCATTCTTATAACCGACAACCTGCAAAAGAGAACAAAATCCTCGCTATATTAATAAAATTATATATCCTTCGAAAACAGAGGCTGAAAAAAATATTCATATAGCTGAATTTTCAAATATAGTGAATTAGGTGTGTGATCATGTAGAACTCAAAAAGCCCAATCATTCACTTGTGGAAAATTAGATGTAGCCACTTTTAAAGTAGAACTACATCTCTTTTAAGTCCAGTGGTCTATAAAAGTGCACTCAGTAGAAAGTACAACAATCTTTCACAAAATTTATCAAGAATGATTTGTGATGCAACTATGAATCTCATGGAAAGTTTGATCCTTGCTGAGGATGAACGCTGGTGGCATGCTTAACACATGCAAGTCGGACTGGAAGTGATTTTTACGGTGGCGGACTAGTGAGGTAAATGGGATAATAAAGGAATCCTCATTGATGCAAAATGAATCTTAATTTCACGATTTTAGAAAAGTAACAAAAAGTATGCAAAAGTGAAGAGACGTGTGAAGTAATGCGTTCGGATATGTAATACAATTGACAACGATGCATGAAAGCTTCATTTAATACGTAACAGGTACATTTAAGGAAGTATTCAAAAGCTATAATTTCTTCGAAAGTAGTAGTTCAATAACTTTTTTGTCGGTTTATCAGTAATTTTAGTCTTCAGAATTCAGGATACGTGTTTACATATCATATCCCTCAACTGCATAGAGATCAACAATTGTCATTTCCAAACAAGATTAGCATTAATATTCAAACAAATTGCATTAAGAAACTTTATAAGCTCTATGATATCCTGTCTGTAATAGAACTAAAAGGTATTCTTAATAAATACTCAAAGCTCCATAGAGAAAGACAGATCAAAACCTGAACAGTCTCTTCCGATGTTGCCACACAACGAGGTGAATGGGGATATGTGGGTAAAACCCTGATAAGGGTATGAGTCTCTATCTTCATTCGTTCCATTATCGTCCCTCCCCTGCCTAGCAAACTCCCAACGCGCATTCGCGGCACCACCAGCCTTGTTATCACCCTGTTACCAATCCCACCACCGCCCTGAGGCTCAAACTCGGTGTTTACATGATCCCCAAATCCTACATTACACACATCAATCTTCAAAATCCGGTCATGTATCAAGAACAATGCCTCCTGAGCAGGGTAAAACTCTGGTTCACGTCTGTAAAGGTCCAGCCTTTGGTTATCAAAAATCTCAATAATCGTCTCTTCATCCCCAGGAATCAACTCATGAACATTGATCCAAGCCCCTGTGCGCTCAATGGCATTAATTACTCTCCCAGACCTCCCAATCACACTTCCTACTTTAACTTCTTGACACAAAATCCTATAACTGGTTCCTCCGGCAGAGAGCACCGGTGGTGACTGGGAGCATAATTGAGTCCTCCTAGCGGGGTCCGGTCCTAAAGTTGAGGGTTTGGTCCGAATCATGATAGAGTTTTCTGAAACTCGATTTCCACATTGTAATTTGTCCCTTGAAAGTTTGAAAAGTGTTCAAATCAACCCAAAATCCAGACTTGTCTAAACAAATACCAAATAAAAAATTACATTCACTGAAATTAGGGTTCTTATGCAGATGAGTTCCTCATTAGAAAATACTAATTCTTATAATCATTTAGTAAAATATTTGAAGTTGAGCAGCTCAGATTCTGAAATTTACACATTCTTTGTTCTAGATTATCGATTCATCATTTATGATTTCAGGTTAAATTTTGTGTGTAATGAGCTGTACTACACAAAAAAAAGTTGAAATTTGATTTGTCACTGAACCAAACTATTGGGCTAAACTTCAAAATTTTCAGAAATTAACACAAATAGCACTTCTACGTAAGAATCTGGCTTATTTCAACTTTTTTTTTCTTGATATAGGGATGGCAGGATCGATCTCTCTCTCTCTCTCCACCTTTTTTTTTTAAGTGAACAATAAAGTTATTGAAATTGAAAACGAATAAAATATTTTATTTGAACGATTAGGTTACGTGCCAAGTACATCTTGTCAACTTTACGTATCCAAAAATTAATTTGTGCATCTCACACGAGGAAAACATAAGATTGTAGTCGGAAGCATTGGAAACCCCTTTTTTGCTATATAAAAAATAATAACTTTATCATTAGACTACCAACAATTTATATTCTATAAGCTAAATTTTTTTTCTTTATTAATTTTATTTTCAAATACAAATAGAAAAGATAACAACAAAAAATATACAAAGAACTTTGGGGGCTTGACCCTCCCAAGATACCCAAGCTTCGCCTCTCAAGTAATACACGACAAAATTCAAAAAAAATCTATTTTATGACGCACTGTAATTGCATTGCCGTGTTATGAAAAAAACAACTACACGAATTCTTTATTTTCTAAAGTAACCCAAGATGCAATATTGAAGATCTCACAAAGTGAATCTCAAGTAATCAAAGGCAAAAGGAGATAATTGGAAGGGTCGATCGTCGAGACAGCAAGGAGCAAAAGAGGGGCTCAAGCCTCAAAGTCATGTGTGAGATTGATGATCAAGAGTATAAGAGATAGAATATCTTAAATTTTTAAAATTAACACGTCTTGAGTGACCATACAAATTAATAAATACACGCTTTTTTTGTTCATTATGTCTGGTCAACTTTTGTCCCTCTTAGAAAAATACCTCTAGGCAAAAATATGTACTTATATTTCATTCTTTTATTTTCTTGACCTAGTTCCATTAATAATTTTTCTATAAATTTTAATATTTTTATTGATATAATTCGAGTTCCAATGGTAATGTGCCACTTGGACAGAATCTTGAAATCTAATCCGTTAAATCAGTTAGAGGTCTGTCTTCCCTTCCCTATTATCCTATACTAAACCTCAACCAAGCTATTTTGTTCACTGGTAGTGCCATCAGCTTTCCTATTTGTACATCTGAAGCTCTGTGCTAACCTTCAATTCCCTCCGATGGCTTTGTCCAGTACACAGCTTCAAAAATTTCTACTGAACAAGATTTACTGCAACTATGACTATAACAAGACCTTGAGAAAGGAGGTCGTAGTTAAGGGTGGAAAGGGAAGATGTTGCTCCGCGATTGCAATAGACGCACCGTCTTCATTGACGAGTGCATCGGGAATTAGATGGGGCTCGATTAAGTTACAAGGAGCTCGCGAAGAAATGGAAGACGATATTGTTATTGTTCAATCTGATGATCTTAATGGGTTTTCTTTTGCCGCGGTTTTTGATGGGCATGCCGGATTCTCCTCTGTTAAATTCCTCAGGTTTGTCAAAATTACATCAATTAGTGGGCTTTTCAAGCATGTGACTTTGCTATTTAAGTATCTTGACGTCTGCTTATTTGTTAATGATGCCCCCTTCACACATTTTATTCAGTTATGTTGAAGCTATTTAGGTTTTACTTTAAATCTAAGAAGTTATTGGACTAAAGTGGGTAGACGTCGATTTTTTCTTTTTCGAAGTTGAGACGAAATTTTCTTGTTGAAGACTAAATTGAGTAAATCAATGTGTTCCCATCTATCGGCTCAACATTTTACATCAACATAATATCGAAGTAAGCAAAGATTTTAGTTAAATTCTCATTGCCACCCATCCATCGATGAAAAATGAATCAGGTGTGAACGTGAAGGGGTGAATCAACAACTAAATTTAAATAAATACATTAAGTTTCCAATTAAAATAAACTTTCTGATGAGGTTGTTTAACATGGTACAAAAGCAAATAAAGATCTTGAGTAAAAGTTACAGCACCACTCATTTATGAAAATGGTAAGTTCAATCCTCAATAGAAAATTGATTTGAATTCCACGTGAAGGGCTATGCTAAAGACTAAATTTGAGAAAATAAATTTGAGTATGAGTCACAATGCCACTCATTTATGAAAATTGTACGTGTCAGCCCTCAATAGGAAAAAATGATCTGAACTCCACGTGAAGGGATGCGGTAGGCTAAATTTGAGTAAATAAATGTGTTCACTCACTACCAACATAACCTTTTAGTTGAGGTGGTTCGACATTTCTGAATTTTGCTTTGTGAAGTTACCACCAACTATTTGTTAATGGAAAATTTTTCGGAAATGTAAGTTAATGTCAGCTAAGATCCTAGTGGTTATAATTAAAATTCTGATATTATCCTTGCTGAGTTTATTAGCTGTAGTAACTGGAGATTCATTTCACATTGAGAACTTTAGATTTATAGGAATATTCATACATGACCTTCCATTCCCCCCTCAAGTTCTAATATGTGAGTGGACAACTGATTATGGCAGTTTAACAATTGTAATCGTGTAATATTGAAGACATAACTGAACGTATTTACTGCAGGGAAGAACTATATAAAGAATGCATTGCAGCGTTACAAGGTCTACTGTTGAATGGAAAGGATTTCAAAGCAATTAAGGATGCACTACAAGAAGCCTTTGAAAGCTGTGATGCAAAACTCTTAAAATGGTAATCCAATATTCCTTTCTATTGTAACTTTAACTGGCATCAGCAAAATATGTCATCGAAGTTCAGTATTGTCTCAAAATGATTTTGTATGATATATTATTGTATTGGAGGTTTAGATGCTGTTTCATTTTTTAAAGGTTGGAGACTAGCGGGGAAGGTACTGAATCTGGTTCGACAGCTACAGCTATTTTTCTTCGCAATGATGTGCTATTCATTTCACATGTTGGTGATTCGTGCGTGGTATATAACTACTCATCTGGCTTTAATTTTCATTAAAAAGCCGTATTTTGTTCTAGAT
This sequence comes from Fraxinus cuspidata, assembly GCA_903798385.1. Lineage (NCBI taxonomy): Eukaryota > Viridiplantae > Streptophyta > Magnoliopsida > Lamiales > Oleaceae > Fraxinus > Fraxinus cuspidata. The sequence goes on along the minus strand of CAIGRP010107994.1, from coordinate 15,237 downwards.
ATAAAAGACAAATTGCCCCAGTTTTGCTTCTATAATGCAGGCTCTCTCACGATCTGGTAAAGCAGAAATTTTGACGAAATCTCACCGACCCTATGGAAATAACAAAGTTTCTCTTCAAGAAATCAGAAGAATCAGAGAAGCTGGTGGATGGGTGTTTATTTCTATACTTAGCTACAATTTTTAGCCGAAATTCATTTGCATTATGTCTTTGAAATCCTAAATCTTTTTTGCTTTGGGTTCTCTAATATAGTTTCTCTGCAGTGCTGATGAATCTAGCATCTTATGTCTACAGATTAATAATGGAAGGATTTGCGGAGACATCTCAGTATCCCGTGCTTTTGGGGATGCTCGTTTTAAGACCAAAAAGATTGAGTAGGTTTATTTTTTTATTTCCTGGTAAATGTTCAAAATGCTGACTATTTTTTCATTTTTAAACTTGGTTTCTCTTAATCGTAGGATGGTGGAGAAGGGAGTCGAGGAAGGCCGATGGTCTGAAAAATTTGCTTCTAGGTAAGAATATATATAAATAGTCTGAGATGAGATTTTGCTAATAAATAAACCATTCAGAAAGTTAAATTCCTTGGCCTCTATGGTGAAAAAAATTCAACTTTCCTTATACTGTGTCAGGGTACTATTTAATGGAGACTTGGTTATTGCGTCTCCTGATGTTTCTCAACTAGCTTTAGGATCAGATACTGAGTTCATAGTGTTGGCATCAGATGGCTTGTGGGATTACATGAACAGGTCTGTCGGTTACCTTTACAACATAGAGCAATTTATTTTTCATGAATAAAGCTTGTCTATAGCCTACTATTTCCTCTTAGACGGTAAATAATCTATAAACACTTTCGTGTATTACAGCTCCGATGCTGTTAATTTTGTAAGAAGTCAACTTAGACAACATGGAGATGTTCAGGTAAGTTATATGCCTCAGGTTAGTACTTTGGTTCCCAAGAAGGCATAGTTAACTTTTTTTCTTCTGTTAACAGATGGCTTCTGAAGCTCTTGCCCAGATGGCTCTGGTAATAAGTTGCACAGATTTAATATTTTCCATTTCCGGGTCTAAGTTGCACTTACTATTCTAACCTGCAAATAATTTATATTGCAGAACCAAAGCTCGCAAGATAACATCAGCATTGTCATTGCTGATTTGGGGTACGCATTTTCTTTATTGATCGAACTTCCATGTTCACTACTACTGCTTATGAACCTAGTTTTATTTTGGTTAGTGCCTGTCAAATCCATTGAATGGTTTCATAAAGTTAATGCTGGAAAGACTAAATTGTCTATTTCAATTTGATGATTCAGTGTATCCATAATCCACCTGCCCCCCTAAAGTCAAGATGATGTTTTTACATGGTAATTCCAAGTCTTGTCGGCACAAATTTATGAAAATTGTGCATGTGTTGGGCCTTTGATGAAAAATCCAACCTACACATGAGAAGGCATGTTAAATACTAAATTTAAATAAATAAATAAATGTGACTCTCCTTTAACCAAAAGTGAGAAGGACCAGCACAAAAGGTTTTGACAAGGATGGTTCATGGCATAGTTATGTTGTATCATTATTAATGTTTCCCATTAAAACATAAAGTCGAATTGACAACAGACGGGTCTAATGTAGTCAAACATATCATGTTCCCAATTCATCAATTTTTGTTTAAGGGCAATACACGTCGTTAGCCTACGTACATCTTCAATGTGAAACTTTTACTTCTTCAATAAATGAGGACGCTCTTGTTTTCTTCAACTTCTTGTTTGTTCTTGGATTTGAAATGTGTGCAGGCAAACAGATTGGCAAAATTTACCTCTGGAGCAACAAAATTTTGTCTATGAATTGGGCCAAGCTTTAGCTACAGTCAGTATACTGTCACTTGGAATATGGATGTCAACTCTGCTATCATAATGAACTCGAAGTTTAACTAGTTATATGTACATACAATAAGATGTAATTAAAAAGAATGTGCGTCCTATGCTTTGTACATTCAAGCACACATCTTCAAGTATATATATCATCTTGGAAAAGAGCAGAAAGTAGTTAGCATATAATGCTTTTTGCAAAAAAACTTTCGACCAATTTTAGCTGCAAAAAATCTGTTCATATTTTGCCTGTATACTCGATATCTCTCAAGATATGCTTATGAATTTTAGTTTCCTCCGTATGAATGACTATTATCCGTTACTGCAATATATTCAATCTATGAGCATGTTTGGGAGTCCTTAGATTAAAATTGAAGGGATTATAAATTGTGGGTTCTACTGAATTATTAGTCGTCATGTATAATCCAGTGTACAAAAGCTTTAGCTTCAGAGTTTAGAAAAATCATATTAGCTACAAAATGTCAAAAGATCGTAACGGTTCTTCAAACCAAATTTTGGTACTCAAATTGAGAGAACTTATTAACAGATTTGAAATGAGGGAAAGAAAGCATCTTTTGAAACTTGAAAGAAATTTACTTTTTTTTTTTTAATTTCTACGTAAGTCGAAAGATTTGACTGTAAAGAGACTTATCTTTAGTTACCACAAGAATTATTAAGAGGGTTAATTATTCTTGCATTAGTACTTTCAAAAAAGTTAAGATTTTCGAGGCCTTCTATCTGTTAGTACTTATTAGGTTGTTATGATTACTTTGCTATCCCAAATAACGGTCAAGATTGATATTCGTTACAAAATTTCAAATCCCATTTCCACTGAGGCCGAACCTAAACTTGGGCTCGAGAGATAGTTGTCCATGCACTAATGAAGCTCTGGTTTTAAGATACCAACAAATTTTATTCATTCCCAGGTTATATCAAAGGTGACCAGCCACATAAAGTTTACATAAGAGCATCTAAAATACTTTGGCATTTTCTGTATAATGCCATGAAGAGATATTTAGAGGGGGAGAGACTGTGTTATTGTATAGATAGAAACTCATTAGCTGATGTAGCCATTTGTGATCTAAATCTTTATGCATTCCAGCAGGCCATTAGAAGACTGGAGGAAGAGATTCAGGGATTTTTGCCACCGCCACCTTTTTTCCCTCTTGGATCATGCTTAGGATTTGGCCCTGCATAGTCATAATCTAACACTGCATCAAGCACAAAGAGCTTTCTTGAATTCACTTGCATTTCTCCCTTCAAAAAAGATGCAGAAAAGGTCAGTTGAATTGCGTAATTTGTTTGTTAATACCGTTAGCAAAACTTGGGGTGAAAAATTCTTTCGATTTGCCTAAGAAGATAGCTAAGCCTCCATTGAGATTCCCTTGAATCATATATGACTATGCTTGACAAAAGTGAGAAGATAGTGAAGACGAAAGACTTACTCTTTTTGAAGTATTTAAGCATCACAAGGTAACTTGTGAAAAGAAACAAAAAAAAGTTGCTATCAAAGGTAACTTTTTAGCTCCCTCGTGCATCAAGTGCCTTGCCTTGTCTCACCATGAGATGAGAGTTGACACATACCTTATATCACAATGCTATGATACAGTCACATTTCTTCTATTTTTTCACCCCCATTGTTAACATCATTTGATACACACTATCGTGGCTTGTTTAGCAAAAAGACACTAAAGTATTGGATAGTATTAAACAAAATAATTTTTATCTTATATATTATACAGTCCAAATGAGTCTACTACTGCGTACCAAACATGTTTTCCATTTTTAGACAACCTCAGCATGAAATTTCATAATCAGTGCTTTCTTGTGTGGGTTTTAAAATGGTAGCAACATAATAGAATTAATGCAAATATAATTAATTGCCAAATTACCTTGTGACTCATGAAAACGGGTTTTGCATGAATCCCGGAGCAGTCGACCATGCCTACAAACAAGAAAAAAGCAAATGTCTAAGCTGATATTTATCATATTCATCCAATGAACTAAGCAATGAAGACTAAGTTGAAATTAAAGACTTTTCAAGAATGTATTTAGCATAAAAACCTGGAGATAGGGAGCCAAATAGTAACAGAAAAACAAGAAAAGAAGCCTTTATAGTAAGATTCATGGCTTTGTTTTATATTCACAGCTATTAAGGATGTTTATTAGTACTAGTAGGTTGATGGGGGAAAGGGGCTGCCTATATAAGCAGAAATGTGCATTAACATTGTTGGTGTAGTGCACGACACCCAACCAATAGCTGTTACAATGATGATGATATGCATTACCTCTGAGCCACAATATGGAAGTCAACTTTATTATATGTGTGTGTTACATCAAAAAAAGAAGCAATAGTGTGTTGGTGGGTGGGGGGGGGGGGTACAGAAGATGAAATTTTTTATTTTATTTTTATTTTGCATGGCTTAGAACACAGTAATTTGAAGTTTGCTTTTGGTTTTCATTGTTTTCATCTTTTTGTGAGTCAATCTCTAGTGGCAGATAGTTCATACCAAGTATCAATCAATAATGTACATCCTTTGTTGGGTAGTGTTAAAGTCATTTATTGGTTGTCTTCAACTTTTATTTTTGCTTTGTATTCTTGACACTTCGTTTCCAGACTTGATCATTAGAGAGTTGTCATCGAAGTATAGCATGATACTTCTTATGATCGTCTTTGCCTCGTGATAGAAAATATGTAAAACTATTTCATCAACAGTTAAAAGATGACCAGAAAAAGGTGCTTAACCAATTATTATGACCATGAATATATTGCTTCAATCCCTGTTGGAAGTGCTTCTAGGGGTGTCGGCACGGGCCGAGCAAGTCGTGCCAAGTTTGGCTTGACCCACAAGAAACCCTGAGCCGAGAATGGACCATAGCCTCCTTGGACATTCCGCATTTGACACCCTTGAGTGCTTCTCAAACATCATTACTTTAAAAGTCCGATTTTCCGAAATTACAATCTTCCTTTATTTCTCTCGAGACATTATCATCAAACCTAACGTTAAACTTAATCATGTTGAATCATTTGATCTAACAGTTTATGCTCTTATATAAGATCCCATATATATCATTTAAATATTGTTTTAAACACATCCACTCACATATAAGCGAAATTCACTGTTTCCATCAAAACCTAACATACGTAGAATATCAGTAAATTAGTGGCCGAGGACTTGAATTCATGACTTTTCACCACTCTATACCTTATGTATATTATTTAAATATTACTAACAATATTTGTTAACCTTCAAGATGTATGTTCGAATTTTGACTTCTCAGTGGTACCAAACAACACCTCTAACCTATGGTGCCTTTGATCCTAAATATTTAGGCATTGGTCAAATCAATGTGAGGAGACACAAAACGATATTAGTGGCCTACAAAGGAGTAATTTTTAGGGTTGAAATTTTGAAAGCCATTAAAGGAAGCACTGCCAAAATGTAGACAAAAAAACACAACTTTAAACTTACTTATATGGTACAAATTACTTACATTCATTCCTTAAGACAAATGATTAAAATAGTCAATCTGTTGCTGGAAACACCAAATGTTTGTAATCATGGTGAATTTTGGTGTTTTATGTGTGAGTAATTACAATGTTTTAAGGTTGTCGGGGAAACCTAAAAAAGCTTTCAATTGTTTATACAAATTGGGAAGGGCCCTCTTCCCCCAACTCCGGTACGATGCATTTGATAGTTTCGTAAGAAATAATGAACAAATTTTTAGTTTCCTTTTTGTTCAACTGAGTATAATACTTGTGTACATTAAATAATACAAACTAAATGGAGGTGAGCCGTCAAAAAGATCTAAGTGATACGCGTATTGAAATATACAAAATAAGGTGCAATTTGAATGTAACATCGGGTTGTGATTGGAGATCAAACTCCTTTGTAATCTAACATGGTATACATACCTTGTAGGGGTGCACTTGGGGTTTTGAGAGTGTACTAAAGTCAAAAAGCATTTGACAAGCTTATTGAAATATATAGTCTATAGAATAAGATATAATTCATATGTGGTTGAGTGAAGATTAAGCTCCTTTGAAGTCTAACGTGATATACATACTTCATGGGGTGTATTTGGGAGTTGGAGCGAGTAAGAGATACTTCATCATTGTAATAATCAGTGACTAAATCATTTTTTTTTTTAGTACGTGGGCTTTTTCCAATCCTCATGTTTTTTACCCAAGTGCTTCATTGATAAAGATTTTTGGAGAAGTGAATTTTTTTTGTAAACGTATCCATAAAAGTAGGAAAAAGTTCTCAATTAACGTGAAGTGATTTTTTTGAAGAATGTGTAGTTGAAAATAAGTATGAGAGATAATTGGTTCTCAAATAATCAAAATCAAACAAGGGCAATCTCTATGCCGTAATAGTTTTCTCTTTTCTTTTTCTTTTCAGACAAAAAAAGGTATCAAATTCCCCCAAAAAGAGGCTTGAAAACTCTAGTTCCATCGGTTTGAGAAGGCTTTGCTCAGACTTTAAATACTTAGAAGCGCCTTATTTTCATCTAAAGAATCAAACAAAGAGGTAAACCCAAGGTCACATTGAGAGAGTATTATTACTATTCATCCATTCTTCATGCCATTTTTCAATAAAAAGAGAAATACCTAAATTCCCCAAAATTATATCATCTAAATGGTCATTCCAACTATGTCACAAAATGTTGCTTACATTGAACGTTCTCGACATCTTAAACTTTCAACACTCAAGTCATACTAATTAAATGGAGGTAGATATCAAATAAAATCTACTTACGCTTGGAATAATTGAATTCGAGTATTGTAATTTATTTCAGATGGCTAGTGGAGACGAGACAGCGATTGCACAAGATAACAAATTTTGAATCATGACATGTGCACTGAACAGTAGTTGAAGTCACGAACCTACTGTTGAAAGTGGTACATGCTGTATTATTAGAGAATGCTCTTAGTACAAGATTTATTTTGGGTGAGGTGTTGTACACGTGCAGAACCACAAATATTTCTCGTCGGCATTAGAAGTGATGGACAACCATCTGTCTTCAATTATTTGGACTACATTTGTTCAAACAAAATTATCTGATTAGGGAAATGGGGCACGTAATGACCACGAAAGTTGTATTTGTTGTGTACACAATCTTTGAGTTGGGTCTTCTCGAATGTCAACGTAGAAGCAAAACTCACATGCAAATTTTTCATCCACATTGGCAATTTCAATCACGTCGACCCAAATTAATAGCCATAATCACACCATAAGATAAGTTGGAAATAAGGAAAAACTAAGGAGATGTTCTCTTCGTATTTCAGTTTTTCGCTTTAAGTTTTGAATTTATTTTGAATTTTTTGTTTTAAATGTCCATTTTGAAATTGTTGAAAATGTGTTCCTTTTGTCATTTTAAAAAATTATTTTCAAAAATAAAAAATTGAAAAATTTGTTCTCTTCTTCCCCTCTCTCTCTCGTATCTCTCTCTGTCGTCTCCCTCGTAAGGCTGCCGGCGCCGAAGACCACTGCGAAGCTATCACGACGAGCAGCGCTCCCTGCGATCGCCGACTTCTTCGTCTCTTTTTTTTTTATACGGTGGTTGGTTTGGGTACGGTGGTTGGGTGCATGTTGTGCAAGGGTTGGATGCGGCGTTGTCGACTTTTTCTACTGTTCTTCTGTTGTAGTTGGGTCATGACGTCGCGGGCTTCTTCAGCTATTGTGGTTGTGTCGATGGTGGTGTTTTTGGTTTGTGACGTCGCCGGTGGTGATTTAGGTTGCAACGACGATGTGGTGCAGGCGACGATGACGGTGATTTTTGTTGGTGACGTACTGAAAACAGCCAAAACGTATTTTGAAAATTTTGACTTAATTTTAACTTAAAACACCCAATACGACATTTTTGAAGTTTTCAATTTTCTTTGTAAATTTTAAAACCGTTTTAGGAAATTCATTTTTGAAAATAAATAAGTCAACGTGTTTTCACTTTTTTGAAAAATCGAAAACGAAAAAAGTGATGAAAACAACAAATAGAACCACCCCTAATTTCCCGTATAAAAATACTTGCTCATTTCTCTCTTTTTCCTGTATAGTGAGTAATATCTTTTCTCAATTTTCTTACATTTATCTTTCTCAACCCATTACAATCTGACCAACATCTTCTTTCATCCTAAACCTATGAAACGGAAAAACATGTTTGAAAACAAAATTTTCATTTTTAACATGGCCGGACATGTTATATAAAGACAACTTCAATCCTTCTCATACCTCGAAAGTCATTTCATTATGCAGCATATATGAAACAGACAAACATTTTTTCCCTCGAAAATACAAAATAAATTGTATCATATACATCCACTGAAAATATAGTTCAACCCCTTGAAAGCTGAAAGATATGAGGCAAAACTACACAAATACACTGCATTTGGACAACAATTGATTCTTCAAAATCCTATTTTCAATCCTTCCAATGTCATCGCAGTTCATGACATTGTAATTTCTTGATCCCAAAAGTTCGAAAACCAAAAGAGAACACATATTTTAAAATGCGACATTGAAGGGAAAAAACAAAAACTATACTTCTACATACGAGAGAAGAGGAGCATGTATGTTTTCATGAATGCATGTATTTTGACTCGAAATGCCTAACTGAAATTTTTTGAAAAAAAATGATGTGAAAAAAATGCCTAACCCGACCACCCACCCAGCCCGTTGACCCCAACCCCAAAATATAACATGTTAAATGAAATGAATGAGATCGAAAGCAATCCGACTCTGACAACAAGTGGTATGACCCAATGCAAGAGAAAGACTGACCTGAAAACATAGTTTAAAAAATGATGTATGATGAGAAAGAAAATCAAAAATTTGGGAAGAAAAACGATGGTTGGTAGGTTGGCTGACTGGCTTAAAGTATCATGTCAACCAACACTCTAGGGGCTTATCCTGTTCTGACCAAGGATGGCATGGAGATTATCTTGTTCCAACCACCGGGAGAGACCACCAAGGAAGCACAAAGTACAAGCATGCAATGCCAACTGATTTTTCCATTAAGCACATTAACAATTATCTTTCCCTCCCGACTCGATCTCAAAAACTGACATTCTATTTCTCAAGTTCTTCAAATTTCTAAGAAGCCACCGCCTCCAACTCCTTCCCATGGAAAAATAAATGAACCTGAGATTTTACTTCTCAAGCCCTTCAGAAAGTTCAGAGAAGCCACCATGATCCCGATCCCATGATGCTGATGCATGAGTTAGACATTATGAAGATAAAATGCTTCTGTAGTCAGAGAAAGTTAATGACCCGATACGTTGAATGCAATTCTGGACCAGACTCGACACAACCATATGCATGCAGGTTAATTAAAATGTACCCCATGGATGCAACCTCAAACAGAAATGGCACGACTAATGGCCAACCTGGCCCACTCGGCAGATTCCTTGATCAAATGGTCATCTGAAGACAAGCATTCATTTAAAAAGTCTCTGCTTGACAGAGATTGCTGAATCAAAGAACCTGCATTGCTTCCCAGTGTATCTGCCAAATCGCCCAGGACGCCAATGGCAGTTTTCATCACAACATCATCCCTGTGAAAATATAGATAGAACACAAGGGTGATGAATAAACGAAAGATAGCACAACTGCAATCAAAAAATAAAGGGTATACTTACATATCTTTCTCCATGTAAATGCTGTCTAGGAATTGAAGGATATGTGGTGCATATGGGATCAGTAGCTGAGTCTTAGGAGAGTTCTTGAAGCCCTGGAATATTCCAGAATATGCCTCCAAAATTCCATTCCTAAGAAGGTTAGTATATTCTATCATTTCATCGTCAGCACCTGATGTGTGAGCAGACAATTCCGCAGCACTCTGGAGCATGGGCATTGCATAAATCAGGTACTTCTCAAAATTCTCTCCAATGGCCAGTGCTATGTCCCCAAAGCATGAAAAAATTGGGGGCTTTACAGATCGGTGAAGCTGATTGCTTGATAAGTCTTTAAGGAGCAGGGTCATTATCCCGTCACAGTAAGGCAGAATCTTATCCTCCAATGCCCGGCAGATATCACCCACGACACCAACTGTAACAGCACAAACTTGGTACTCTTCGAAATTCTGAAGACCCATCTCCAAGTACTTATAAAATTCAGGCATGTATTTTAAGAAGTTGGGACCTGTTGCATAGGCAAATGCACCAATAGCAAGCATTGCTTCCTCATGGACAGTGGCACTTCTACAAGCAAAAACCCTGATAAAAAGGTTCATGATCTGATCTCCATACTGCATGAAGGCATACTTAGTGGCATCTGAAGCCCCTAGTTTCTGAATAATGACCTGTAAGCACCCACAGAGAAGGCCTTGTAATTCGTTCTGCTTCTCTCGCTCATCGGACGAGAGATTCTGTGCCTCGAGAGTCTTGTGAAGCTCTGTCATAATGACTTGAACAAGTTCCAAAACTAACCGGGCAGTTTCCTCAGTCGAGCACCTTACCACTTCGTTAAGTGTCTCGTATGCAGCAGTCCTGAGTCGTGACTCCCCAGCATCTTCTCTATGAGTGACGTTAAGAAGGGACTGAACAATTTCTTGAAAATAAGGCGTCAAAGCAGATGATGACCCCAAGTCCTCATAACCTTGTGCGAGAAAATAGAGAGCACCACAGGCTTTTTCAGCAACATTTGGAACATCTTTCATGCTCTGGAGGAGAACTGTAATAATCTGTTGGCAATTTGCTGGGGTAATAATTGGTGTTTCCACAGCTGAACCATGAAGAAATTCAAATATTCTCCCCAAGGTCCATGCAGTTGTGTCCTTCACATGGCTACTAGGGTCATTGGTTAAAGCAGTGAGCATGAAGTTTAGAGCAACATTGACAATAGGGGTTAATTTATCAGGTGAAGGACCTTCCAATATAGAACCAAATGCATATGTGGCAGCCTCTCTTTGCCTCCAATCAGGTTTTGTTATATTCTCTTCAATAAATGGCATAACAAGCGGCACAATATCATCGCCCACTGTCCGGGCAACCAGACCAAGGCAAGTTCCACCAGCCATGGCAAGATTCCAAGCACCTTCGTCCTGATCCTGATCTTCTTCTTGCTTGAGAAGAGTCTCCAACAGCATAGGAACCAGTGCAGGGAGAGCTTGTTTGATAAAGTAATAGCACGGAACATCAGAATCTGCAGTAAATTCGCCTCCATACTCTTCCAAAATATCAATCTCCTCATCACAAATTGAACTCCAAAACTCAATGGCCTGAAGAGCTACTGGTTCCTCATCTTCTTTGACAGCCTTCGATGTGATATTGAAAATGTCCTGGATGTATGGTGCTAATTTCTCATAATATGTTGATCCAATGGAGACCAAACACTCAAAAGCAGCTTGGCGAATTTTCACCTCCTGGGAGAGAGTGGCCTCACAAACAACTCTCATTATGTAATCACGTTCCATATCATTGGAAAAGTTTGCCTGCGCAAAGCTGAGAGCATTATACAAAGCTCGGGTGGCAGCAAGCCTAACCTCATTGTTACCTTCATTTGCATTCATGCCTTGAACCACGGCTGTAAGTATCTTATTTACATGATCTTGCTCAACAACATCTGGAACAACTTCTTCACACAAATATCCCAAAGTTTCAAGGGTAGCTTGCTTTACATGAGGTGGGACCTGATGAATATTTGACAAGAGAGATCCTATCAGCTCAGGCCACTGTTTCTGCGGCAGCTCAATGCCTGCAACTTTTGCAATGACTTGTGAAGCAGTTGACCGAGCATCTTGTACAGGAGAGGATAGGGTTTGTAACAAGCATGCCTTGATTTGGCTTTTCACAGAGACATCTAATGACAACCATCTTTGAACAAGTTCGTATTTTCTGTGTTGTTCCTTCGCATCCAACGCATTTTTGAGAATCAAACCTGCCAGTTTTCGACTTTCAACTGGCTTTTCTCCACTAGCAAGCTCTCCAGAAAGGGATAACAGAAAACCAGGAAGATTTTGCTCCTGAAACTGCTTCAAAGTATCTTCAGCATGTTTCCGCACCGTTGAATCTATGGCTTGTGCACTTAGAAGAATCTGGGTAACTTCCATTGTATCCCTACCAATATATGTTTGAGTTACAATAAGAAACAGGCATATATAAACAAAACTCAGAACTGTGTACATCTCAAATGCTGAAGAAAGAAATAATCCCTGAGAACATTGATCATAGTGCAGAACTTCAATGAGAAATCCAATGTCACGCCAAAGATGAAAAAAGGGCATGATTGGGCAAATTTTGATGTTTGCCAGAAGGATTCCAGGCAAATAAAGACGAAAAGAATAATTGAGCAGGATATCAGTGGCCATAACACAGCTAAACACCGACCGTATTTGCCGCTTAACATCCAAAAGTTCAAAAAAATAAGCAGAACGTTCAATATCCCCTCTTTCCATAGAGTGACCGTGCAACAAAAACAAACACCGACTGTATTTGCCACTTAACATCCAAAAGTTCAAAAAAATAAGCAGAACGTTCAATATCCCCTCTTTCCATAGAGTGACCGTGCAACAAAAACAGAGGAACACAATTTTCTAGTTTGACAAAAGGTGAAAAGGGGTAAGTGAACAACTGCCACTCTTATGCTCATTTAAAAAGATAAATCCAGAAATTTCTCACATAAATACGCAAACATGGGTGATAATGATTATTGATTGTTGACCTAGTGGATTATAGGAATAGGAACATTGATTTTTAACAACGAACATAAAGATACAAAGGAATAAAACAACCTTTGCCATAGATCTAAAAGAAAAACTTCAAAGTAACTAATCTACAACGTTTTAATTAAACAAGATAAAAAGCCAATTGTTCAGTCTATTCTACTCAAAAGTGAAAGCAGCAAAGTAATAAACAATTCCAACAATATACTTAATATCGGTCAATGGTACAACAATCTATGAATTGAGTTAAAAAAAATCCGAATATATCCACTGGAACCCTAAATTCTAACTGTTAAAACAGTTCAGATTAGCACAAAAATAAATTCCAGAAAGTAATCCGATCTGTCCAAAAATACATTGATTAAAAATAAATCAGAAAAAAGTATCATAATGCATACTACTTCATAGAGAACAAACAATCTAAAAAAAAATGGGAACTTAACACGCAAAAGTTAGATCGCTACTTTAAATGCAAAGTAATTGACAAAGCGATCGAATCAACTCAGTAAACGGATCCATAAGCACCAATAAATGAAACTACACTTCGGTTAAAATCAAAACAGTCAATTAAAAACTCAAAAAACAAAAACAAAATTCATAAAAAGTAAAGCGGTTTAAATAAATTACCTGATAAACGGACGAAATGAGAAAATACTTCCTCCTCGGATCGAGATTGTCCAAAAGCGGCGCTTCTGAAAACCCTAAAGAGTTTTTTTTTTTTTTCCGAAGAGCGTATATTTGGAGAGAGAAACAAGAGAGAGATGGGATGTAAAGGCAGGACTTGAATTATGCAAATCTATATCTGCATTATTATACTTTCTTTCATTTATATTTTACTGGGAATTATTGCGTATTGCACGGACCAGGTAGTTTCCTTATCGTGTATCGTTGTATATGTGGGACCCGTTAATTTATTTATTTATTTAAATGTTCTACAAAATTGTAATTTGTGACGAGACATGAAGGTCAAGTTTCGAATTAAACGAGTCAGACGAAACTTAGACGTAAAAAAATATTTTTTTACTTTTAATTTTTAATCAATCTAAAAATCATTTAATAATAAATAAAATTATAGTACCAAATGTAGTTCTAAGAACTTAATAAAATAAAAATATTTTCGAACTATAAATAAGATATAGTATGACAGTGCTAATCAAAGGAAAAATGATTAATTAAACTACCGTCAAACCAAAAACACAATACACTATTGCCAAACTAAATGAATCATCGTCTCACGTCAAAAGTTTACAACGAAATTCTTGAAAATACCCTCTATAAATTAGTGAGCCAATAAATTGTTAAACAACTATTTGGATATTTCAATCCAATTGACTGAAAGTTGAAAAAGCTATAATAAAAATAATAATAAAAATAATAAAAAATGTGCACCTAGGCACGCTTAAGTGCGCCTAAGTGAGTCTTAAGCGGTCCACGTTTTTTGTTGACTGTTTAATTAGTCGTCTATGCCCCTAGGCATGGCATTTTTGCCACGCCTCGTGCCGTCAAGGCATGCTATTTATAATGCTGATTTATTTTCATACATTTTCTTTTTAATAATGTTATTTAACATTATTAGTGTTAAAACATCGATCGTAACAGTAATGTAGCATTGAATGAGAATTATAATTAAATGAATCACTTAATTCTATATTTCAATGAATCTATTACTTAACGTCACATAAATTAGTGTTCTAACACCAATTGTGTTAAATAATAATATTCTTTTCTTCATTAGCCACGATGATAGTAAATTTTTTTTTAATTACTTCATTTTCAACAACAATAAACAACTTCGTATGATACTCCACAACGAGTATAATTATTAGCAAACAATTAACATGCTCAGTAGAAAAATTGAACAATATTAGATTGTATTAATAAAAAATTAAATTTTTAATTTATTATATAATTTAATCACATTAAGTCTCTAATTGATGTAAATGAAAATTAAATTTTCAGTAAATTTTGATTAAAATTAATAAAATATATATTTGAAAAATTGGTTGATTTTAAGTTTAGAACTAAAGAAATATTTTAGTAGATAGAAGAAGACAATAAGCAATAAATTACTCGTTTGTTTCAACATGTCAACAAGGATTAGTGTAATGGGAGTTGTCCAACTTTAACAGAGTTGCATCTAGATCCCTCGTCGTTTATGTGGTACAATGTGATTAGGAGAGTCAACTTCGAATTGCTTGCAAATCTACTAAGCTCTAGTTTGAGCCTAATTTTATCAATTATTCATTTAAAAAAAAACTCATTTTTAACCACATTCTTCAATAAAATAATATTACATGTAAATCGAAAAAAAAAATTTCATTTTCAGTTACACATTCTCCAAAATTACTATTAACAAATGTAGTTTTCCCTCAAAATGAGGCTCAAACAAGGGCAAATTTGTATGTTGCCCTTCCAGCTTGACTAATGTAATGTGCTAATATGGCCGTTCAAACTAATGAACGATTGATATGTATCTACTACATGTAAAAATACACATGTCCATCTTAAAAAGCATTTTTTTTTTAAAAAAAAATGTACGAGCTAAAATCACAATTTTACAAGTCAACTATCTATTAGTTTTAAGGGTAATTAGCACATAACGTCCCCACCTTTCATTGTTATTGTAGAGAACGTCTCTACTTTTCATTTTTCGACATTTTCACCCTTATTTCCATATTTCATTACGCAAAATGTACTTTTTACCTATTTTCTCAATTA
>CAIGRP010107989.1:0-10849 GCA_903798385.1 Fraxinus cuspidata | reverse complement strand
CACAAAGTAGTCTACTACCTTTAATAAAGTCGGAGACATAATTAACACATCCAAGGAATCTTATATATATATATATAAGCCCCAATTTCCAAAATCAACATCATGATAATATTCAAAAACTATGGTACCAAACAATTTTCTATCCCTACTCCTTTTCATCTATAATTACTTTAAGCCATTTTTCTTCATTTCATCTTTGTACCATCTTTTTCCCAAACCTATTTTATATAATCGTTCATAATGCAATTTAAGTAAACTAGAACTCATTATTTCTTAAAATAAATTATAGATTTTAAAACTTTTAGTATTAAGATTTAGAAATAAAGAAATTACAATTCACCATCCTTGACTTAATTAATTAAATTAGTCTCTAATTTTATTTTCCTTCAAATTATTAACGAATCCCTAAAATAAGAATTTTAATTCCTATTAATAAATCAATGAAGTGCTCAATATAAATAATTGATTAAATAATTAACTATAGAAGTAATTAACTAACTAAATAATTAATTAGATAAATAAAGTAAAGTAAAGAAACTTACCTTAAGATGAAAGAAGTGAGGGAGGCGTGTCCCCATTCCTCCAATTCATCCCGTATTTATAGGGTAGGGGATGACAAGGGTTAAATTGTACCTTTAACCTTTGGGTAAATATGAAATTCCCTTTTTTCTTTTTTTTTTTCTTTTTTATAAAATTGAACTTTTAAGACTTAGGTAAATATGCAATTATCTCATTTTTTTTTATAAAATTACACATCCATAGTAAATTTTAATTATGTTTTCTATATAATTTGTAGTATTAATTCAATTAAGTCCCTAAAATATTTATGAAATTTCTAAAATATTAGAATATTTGTTAGAAATTTTTGGAGTGTTACATTATCCCCACTTAAAGAAATTTTGTTCTCAAAATTTAAAACCTACCAAATAATTTTGGATATTTGGCCTTCATATCTTCTTCTCATTTCTATGTTGGTTCTTCTGAGGCTTGATTTCTCCACGAGACCTTGACAAGTGGAATATATTTGTTTCACAGTTGTTTAACCTCTCAAAGTAAAAATTTTCACTTGTCATTCTTCAAATGTTAGGTTAGTTACTAGATCCGTTGGATTATCCGGTAATACATGAGAAGCATTTGGAACGTGCTTTTGAAGAGCAAAGACATGGAATACATAGTGGATTTGATCCATTGAAGCCGATAAGTTTTACTTACAAGCTACTTTGTCAATCTGTTCTAAGATTTCAAAATAACCAATACACCTGGGACTAAGTTTTCCCTTTGTCCTAAATCTAAATACCCTTTTAATGGGTGCAAATTTTAGGAATACATTATCTTTGATTGTGAATTCTAATGGTCTTCTTCTCCTATCAGTATACTTCTTTTGACAATCTTGAGTGATAGCAAGGCGTTGACGAACATTTTCTACTGCATCAACTATATTTCGTACTAGTTCTGGTCCTAAAACCCATTTCTCTCCAATTTCATTCCAATGAATAGGCAATCTACATTACGATCATAAAAGGCCTAAAAAAGAGCCATTCCAATTGAAGACTGGTAACTATTGTTGGGTGAAAATTCTTGCAAGTTTAGATACTTGTTACCTAAAGCTTGGTGTAACCTTTTCAAAAATACCGATAAGAATCGAGGATCCCGATCAAATACTATTGATGTGGGTGCTATGTAAACTTACAATTCTTGTACATATAATTGAGCATATTTTTCTGAGATTAAAGTGGTTTGAATAGGCAAAAAGTGAGCCTACTTAGTTAATGGATCCATTATGACCCAAATGGCATCATAGTTTTTTTATGTTCGCGGTAATCCCATCACAAAGTCCATCGTAATATTTTTCCATTTCCATTCAGGTAATTTCAAAAGTTGGAGGCTGCTCGACGTTGAAGTTCAACCTTAACTTGTTGACATGTCATGCACCTACTCACATATTCTAAGATGTGACATTTCATTGGTAGCCACCAAAAATGGAGTTTAAAATCGCGATACATTTTTGTAGCTCTAGGGATGAACGGAATATGTAGTGTTGTGTTCTTCCCCGCAGATCTCAGCTCGAAGAGTTGACTCATTAAGTAAATAAATTTGATTACGAAATAAAATTACTTCGTTTTTTTCTATCTAGTACTTTAAGTTTTTGCCATATAAAGTTTTAAAGTTTGATTAAACAATTGTTGTTCTTTGGTACATTCTCGTAATGTAGGTTAAACAGCGAGATTCATATTTCCACTAATTACCAAGTTCAATAGTCGAACCTCTCATTGTAATTATACTTGTAACTTAATTCCATGTAGGGTCTTTCGACTAAGAGCATTAGTTGTAACATTAACTTTTCCGGGATGATAATTTGATACTACAATCATAATCCTTAACTAACTTGAGCAATCACCTTTGTCGCATGTTCAACTCCTTTTGAGTAAAAAAGTACTTCAAACCCTTGTGATCTATATAAATCTTACAACGTTCTCATAAAGGTAATGCCTCCAAATTTTTAATGCCAACACTACAGCTACTAATCTAAATCATATGTAGTTTCTTTTCATATTTCTTCAATTGGCGTGAACCTCTATAGGGGTATCAAGCTCATTGCCTATCGAAGTGGACATCCTTAGAAGAGTTGACCTCGTGGGAGGTGTTACATACCTCATCAAGGGCTTCTTCCATGGTAGATTGTTTATCTATGGTAGAGGAGAGTAATGAAGTGGCGATATTCTGTAATAATTCATTTCATTAGCACAAAAATATTTACATAAGACAAAAATACAATCCACCCTGAATATTTGACTACCTATTGGTAGTTTTTCCTCAAATGTTTGATATTCCAATGATGAGGTAACAACTTCCCCACCAAGCTTTCAATTTTGTAAGTGACGGAGCGTGGCTCTTCCTCAATACAGTATGGGCCCTCCCAATTAGGTCCCAATGTGCCTACACATGTCTCTTTCAAAGACTATAAAACCTTCCGAAGTACAAATCACCTACGCGAAATGCACTTTTCTTCACTTTATTATTACAGTAACAGGTCATTTTGCGTTGGCCTTTGGCAAGCTTCATTTGAGAGCCATCCCTAATTTCTTCAAGGTCAAGCTCACATTTCCTCGACTCATCATTAGTTATCTCATTGAAATGAATGCTAAAGGTGAGGCTACTCCAACCTCCACTAGACTCATGGCTTCATTCCCATACGTTATTGAAAAGGAGGTTTCTTCAATTGCAATTCGGATGATAGTTCATATAGCCTAGAGAACTTGAGGAAACCCGTTAAAACACGCTCCTTTCGAAGCATCAAATTTTCTTTTGTAGGTATATTTGATGGTTTTATTAACAGCTTCAACTTGGTCATTGTTTTGGAGATGATGAGGCATCGAGAAATGCTATTTAATCCCTAGCTTGTCACATATATCCCCGATATTTTTGTTGTCGAATTGTTTTCCATTGTCAGATACAGTAGAATGAAAAATAATGAACCGTCATATTATATTCTTTCAAAGAAACTTTTAAGTGTTCGCCTATGTAATCTTAGCTAAAGGTTCTGTTTCGACCCATTTTGTGAAGTAATTAATTGTAACAATGGCGAAGCAGGCATTTTCTCTTCCATTTGCCAAGCGGGCAATGGAATTAATTCTCCAATTGGCAAATGGCTAAAGACTAGATACCACAGTGAGCTCTTGGTATGGTTGTCTCTACACAATGGAGAAGCGTTGACACTTGTCACATTTTTGTACAATTGTAGCGCATCATTTTCAGAGAGGGACAATAGTATCCCTGCCTCAACACTTTGTGTGCTAATGCCCTTCCAGAATGATTACCACATACTCTCTCATGAATCTCCCTTAAAATGTAGTTCGCTTCTTCTCCCCCAGCGCATCGAAGGAGAGAATATGCAATGCCTCTTTTATATATGACATTGTCTTGCAGAACAAAATGAGCAACTTTTCTTCGTTTGTGGACTTCAATTTTATTGTCACGTAAGACCCGATCTTTGAGGAAGGCAATAATAGATTGCATGCAGGCTAAGGTGCATTCTATCCACATCACTTCTTCTCCCTTAGTGATTGAGAGCTAGGTGAGGTGTTCAATTGATACTACATTGAGAAGTTTGAATCTTTGCCGATAGCTAATGTTGATAAAGAATCAACGTAAGTGTCGAAGTAAGGGAGAAGATCCATAACCAGTTTGAGGTATACATCCATACATTTATCTCTAACGATAAAATTGCCATTAACTTGACTTACTACTAGCTAGGAGTCACTGCTGATAAGTAACCTCTTTACTTGCATCTCCTTAGCCAACCTGAAGCCAGCTAAAAGTGCTTCATATTTAGCAGCGTTATTAAAGGCTTTAAATCTGAACCTTACGACAAAATTGAGCATGTGTCGTTCCGAACTTTCCAAAACCACTCCTGCCTAAAGCCAGTTTCTCCGATGAACCATCGACAAAAAAGTTCAGGGTGAGAGGTTTCATAGCCACCTCTACTTCAGGGAATTTAGGGAACTCAACCACGATATCTGCAAAGGTTTTACCATTAACAGAATTCATAGGTTTGTAAGTTAAATTTGCTAAGCATGACGACCCATTTTAATAATCTCCTTGAGGCATCAGGCTTCTGGAGTATTTACTTGAGTTAGAAAATGGTTAACACATGAATAATGTAAACTTGAACGTACGACATCAACTTTCTTGATGAAGTGATTAACAAAAGTATAAGCTTTGCCATGTCTGGATAGGGAGCTTTCACTTTCAGAAAGGCTTTGCTTATGTAGTAAACATGTAACTAGTGTTCATTTTCTTCTCTTACGAGAACTGAGCTGATCGCTTCTTCGAATACAGCCAAATAAAGCAATAAGGCTTGTCTACCTTAGGCTTGGATATGATGAGAGCCTGTTCGAGGTACTTTTTCGGTGCCTGAAATACCTCTTCGCACATCCATTGGAACTTCTTCTCTCCTTTGAGAATCTTTAAGAAATGGAGGTACTTATCGATGGCTTTTGAGATAAAGCGATTGAGTGTTGTTACCCTTCCAATAAGACATTGTACCTCTTTAGGTTTTGTGGGGATCTCATATCAATTAGAGCCTTAATCTTTTTCAGATTTACTTCAATTTCCCTCTAGTTAAGTATGTAGCCTAGGAATTTACGAAAGACCATGCCAAATGATCATTTGAGATGGTTTAGCATCATCCTATACCTCCTTAAGATTTAGAAGGTGACACCAAGGTGATTTACATGATCCTTTGTTCGAAGGCTCTTTACTAACATATCATCTACATAGACTTCCATAGTTTTGCCAATGAGGTCGTGGAACATTTTATTTACCAATCTTTGGTAAGTGGCCCCATTATTTTTAAATCCAAAAGGCATTGCCTTGTAGCAATGTAAGCCTCTATCTGTGATGAACGAGATGTTCTCCTCATTTGCAAAGAACATGGGGATTTGGTTATAATCTGAATAGACGTCCATGAAACTAGGCGACTCATGCCCAGCAATGGAATCTACTAATTGGACTATTCTTGGAAGTGAGAAGTTGTCCTTAGGACAGGCTTGATTGAGCTTAGAGAAGTCGATGCATACCCTCAACTTGTCATTATTCTTGTTTGATCAAAACCGAGGCTCCGATACAACTCAGGTCGGCATAAGTGACGATGAGGTGACACGACTTGGAGAAATGTCTATTGATAGGAGTCATAGTGCCTCGACACAATACAATAGGAGATCTTTTGTATAGAGATTTTTCCATAGTAAAATCTCTTGACTGATTAATGGGATGTTTATGCACAGCACTAAAGTTTCAAGTCGAATTTACTTTATCTTTATCGGGAAGCATTAAATATCTGCCCACTTATGGAGTGACTGATTTACGTCTAGGAAGAGATACTTTGACCAGTAGATGAGGCCATGTGCCTTACATCTAACGGTTCTTTCTTCACCTCTTCCTCTATAAATACCTATGCTTTGTGCCTTTATGAAGGTAATGCAACTACAATCATATATCTTACATTATTTCCTCCCCATATTAGGTGGTATCCATATTCTGGTGATTCCTACTACTGGAATTCCCTATCTTCGTTTATCGTTTCACTGACTTGATTGTTGGAGTGCTCGTGGTCACTTCCACCACCATTGAAAAAGTCCACGAATGACTAACGGTGTGTTACAAGTACGAAAGGAGCCTACGTGGACTTGTTTTCTGTTGACCATGTGTGGGTTCATTTTCGTGGTCATCAATATCTTCCACATGTCTCTAGTGATGCAATGGTAGATTTTGTATTTTCTATGGCTTCATATAATAAAGCTAAGGCAAAAATGCACAATTCATATCCTGATGATGTGATCACTGAAAATCACTCATGGAACTCAGAGTTACAATGCTTGAACCACCTGTAGAACCATAAAAACCAAATTCAAAGTGAATAGTTACAAGTATGAAAATAGCATGTATTGCATGCTCATAAAACAGATATAAATAAATGACATATAAAATGAAGACAGAAATGAAGTATTTATTCCAAGTGCCACATAAATCTCCTAGAAGATTCTCTATTCCTATAGCACCACAAAATGCAGCATTTAATATCCTTTCACATAACAAATACTGATTGCAAAAGATATTGGTATTGAACTTTTATTTTTTAACAAAAGCTTAATGACTCTAAAGCTTGATATTCCATGGACTTTCATTAGCAACATTATCATGTTTTCATCTTAGCTAGTCACATCAAAGCAAAATAGAAGAGCATTTTATAAATTTGAGGTCAACCAACCTTTCCGATGAACTAGAACACCATTTTTGACACACTTAATCAACTATCTTCATCGCCTTCTTGTGCAAAGTCGTGTATGGCATTCAGTTTTCTACGAAGGTGAGGGAAATATATTTCAAGTCAAATTCTCATTTTCAAAGCATTAAGTTGAGAGAAATGAACCATGAAGGGAATCCTTGATTAGATTTGGAGCATCGCTCTTTCAACTAGAGAGTTATGGAGAATTGCTCGATTAGATTTGAATAACATCATAAACCACTATTTACAAAAAAAAAAAAAAATGAAAATCCCACATCAAAAAAGAAGATTATAACCTAAAAAAATAAATAAATAAATAAAAACAATTGCGCTACACGTACAGAAAATGAAGCAACATAATTATGCTAGAATAGACAAAATAGGGGGTGGGTGGTTTTTTTTTTTTTTTTTCAATATTTTACTCACATGGACCCACCCCATTTGAGTTTTCTGGCAGAATTCTGCCCGTACAAATGAATTAAACAAAAAATAAAATAAAATTGAGATACAACAATCCTCTTAGTGTTCGCATTGGTTGTAGTGGAAGAAATTCGCCTTAGCCCGTTTATGGAAAAGCAGTCATAACAATAAGAAACCACTCTGCACAAAAATGCAAACAACTAATTTAACATGAAAGAAACAAGCAAGATCCATATTATTTGTTTTAACTAATATTAGCAAGAACATTAAATGGATAAAACTGAAAAGGAAAAAAGAGAAAAATGTAGGAAACATATATCATCACATACCCTGTAAACAGTAAACGAATTTTACATATCATAAACTTACCCATGGATTACAAACAAAATTCCAAAGTAATCACTTAAGCTTCAAAACGATTGTAAAAGAATGACTAACTCACAATAACAGTAAAATTTTAAATGCAATGAGTGAGCTTCAATCTCAAACCTCCAAACTCACTCAATCGAACTCAAATCACAGAATTTAAGAGAGAATTCAGTAACCCGGTAATTAATTGCAATAAGGTTCAATTACAGCCGCCAAATATATAAGAAGATAAGAAGAAAACAGAAGAAAGAAGAAGAAGAAGACAGCTAGGTCATTCTTGTTAATTAGTCTGGTGGATAGTATATGTAGAGGTTGTCTGTGAAACTGTTAGGATTGTTCTAATCTGGAAGTTCACAAATTGGAACTTCTTTCTCTCCAATTTTTTTCCTCAATATGGAAACATGGAAAATAGGATGAATTTGAGCTATGGCTGGCAAGTCCAGTTTATAGGCCACCTTTCCAAATTTCTGTATCACCTGGTTTGGGCATAACACTTCACAGATAATTTTTTGTTGATCCTTTTAACCACTGTTTGCTAGGCAAAAGGATGAAGCTTCAAGTAAACCCAATCTCCAACATTGAATTCCCTTTCACTCCTATGCCTATCTGCATATTGTTTCATCCGGGCTCTAGCTTGAGCCAGATTATCCCTGAGTATCTGATCCATTATATGCCTTTCCTATAGCACTTCTTCGAATG
Source organism: Fraxinus cuspidata (assembly GCA_903798385.1). NCBI lineage: Eukaryota > Viridiplantae > Streptophyta > Magnoliopsida > Lamiales > Oleaceae > Fraxinus > Fraxinus cuspidata. Next base: position 2,574 of record CAIGRP010107989.1, on the reverse strand, counting down.
CTGTAATGCTAGTCTGTTTGTATGGACCCAGAGCCAATTGTGGTGGTTGATACCGTATAAAGCTTTAAATGGAGTCATTTTGATAGATGTGTGTAGAGTGGTATTGTACCACCATTCAGCCATACTAATCCACTTGCTCCAGTGTTTAGGCTGCTTATAAACCATACATCTGAGGTACATCTCTAAGCATTGATTCAGCCTTTCTGTTTGCCCATCTCTTAGTGGGTGGTCAGCAGTACTAATTTGCAATTTGACCCCCAACAGTTTGAATAAGCTTTGACAATATTTTGTCCTTGTCATTTGCAATTTGACTCCCACCAATATGATGTTTGCATGTTGCATTCCCCGAATAAGAATGGGAAGTACTTTGTTCTCAATTAAATTAATTGGAGGCATTTAACAATATTATTAAACTATTTATTGACATCTCAATTAATANATTATTAAACTATTTATTGACATCTCAATTAATAATTATTAAAATGTTGAGATTTATCTCCATCAGCATTAATAAGAAACAATCTTGATTATATAATTTGAAAATTATACTCATAATTTGAGCAGTAATTTCGCAAACTTCAAATTGCGATCACATAACAATTATCTAGTAGATGTATAAAATCTATCAGATACAAATAATATCTAAATGGTCAGCGTGGTGGATGATGGGACCCCATTTATCTTCCTGCTTAATTTTTAGAAATATAGGGAATTCAATCCCTATATTATCTAGTAATATTTAGTGATCAACTTTTGATAAAGAGAACAAATAACATATAGGAATTCATTGGATTGAAGAATCTTCTAGCTTTTCGTTGAATGTCCATTTGAATTTTTAATTTCGCATCATTATTGATCCAGTGAGAATCCAACATGTCATGCTAAACAATAAAATCAAATTAAACTTCCGATTCAATGTAGTGTTTGTTTTAAGTGTACCACACATTTTAGAAACTTAATGTTTCTATTTCATTAAATAGAGAATAAATTACTATTAATAGTAAAATTTTATTCTCCATCTATTTATTGACATCTCAATTAATACTTATTAAAATGTTGAGATTTATCTCCATCAGCATTAACAAGACACAATCTTGATTATATAATTTGAAAATTATACTCATAATTTGAGCAGTAATTTCGCAAACTTCAAATTGCGATCACATAACAATTATCTAGTAAATGTATAAAATCTATCAGATACAAATAATATCTAAATGGTCAGCGTGTTGGATGATGGGGCCCTATTTATCTTCCTGCTTAATTTTTAGAAATATAGGGAATTCAATCCCTATCTTATCTAGTAATATTTAGTGATCAACTTTTGATAAAGAGAACAAATAACATTTATGAATTCATTGGATTGAAGAATCTTCTGGCTTTTCGTTGAATGTCCATTTGAATTTTTAATTTCGCATCATTATTGATCCAGTGAGAGTCCAACATGTCATGCTAAACAATAAAATCAAATTAAACTTCTGATTCAAAGATATATATATATATATATGTATGTATTTTTTTTTTTTTTGGAATATTGATACATTTAAATGGATCATAATATTTTATTCAAAATAATAATATATATAAATTTGTGTTTCTTTACGAATACAATAAGATATTCTTCAAGAATATGAATATGTATTATTTTTGCTTCTTTCGGAACTCAATATTCTTCAAGAATCACAGTGACATACTCTTTAGGAGCAAAAACATATTATTATTTGAGTTAATAAATTGTATAGGAATGTACTCTTCAAGAGTAAAAATATAATTTATGTTAGATTTTATTTAATTATGCTTTTTAAGAGCAAGTAAAATATTAAAAAATCAATATATAAATATATGTGCAGAAGAATGGATATATAAAGAAATAAAGTAATTTAATTTGTGTTTCACCCAAAAATCAACAAATATTCTTCTAGAATATTGAAACTGTAATATCATACCTGTCTAGAGCAATTAATATCCTTTTAAAATATTGACAATATTATGCTACTTCAGAAGCACCAACAAATTATTATTTAAAAATATTAACTCTTCTAGAATATATTTTCTAGGAGATTATTAATATTTACAAAGTCGTGCTTCTTCAAAAGTAACAAAATGTCATTTTTAGAATTTTGTCACATTGTGTTTTTTTAGGAGTAACAACAAATTACACATATTAATAAAAATAATAATTAATCAATTTATATAATAACATATTTTTCCTACAAAAATAATAATTTGCAATTATTAATTCCATCACATAATCACAAGATAGAAAATTGAGGGATTTCTAGATGAACACGAGAGAAGAAATTCTACGTAATTCATTTAGAATCATAACTATCAAAATACCTCAAACAAGTTGAACTTTCGAACAGTATGAGTTTTAAAGGTCACATAATCTCAATTGAAAAGAACTACCAGAAATCTCATATAATGCTTATTGTAACTACTTTATATTAATTGGTTATACAAAAATAATTAATTGAAAAATATCCAACCACCAATATTATTTGTTTCAATAGCCATAATCACAAAAATAGAGGAACAATGGAAAAAACCCAGATCCTACAATCCATTTTTTTT
>CAIGRP010107963.1:0-11207 GCA_903798385.1 Fraxinus cuspidata | reverse complement strand
GAGTCTAAGACAATGATAAAATCCCTCGTACAAAACATTATAAATAGTTTGCTTTTCAAAATGACAAAAGAGTACATTGTAACATAACACTATCATCATTTTTCAATATTACAAAAGCTGTACATCGTAACACTACAAAAGCCGCATATGCGCTATCTTGTCTTCAACATTCCCTACATAATTGCATGTCCATTTGCCTTCTTCGGTCTTTTTAAACTCAACAAAATAACATACATGTACCCATATCATTTCTACAGAATCCATAGCTGGAAATAAAATAAAAAAGTTAAATAGTTTACTCAAGTATGTATCAAAATAATATGAAAATAGCTGTCATATTTAAATTATCAAAGTAACCATAATGTATTATCAAGAACGGACAGGTCATAACAGATAATATTTGTATTNAAGTTAAATAGTTTACTCAAGTATATATCAAAGTAATATTTAAATAGCTATTATATTTAAATTATCAAAGTAAGCACATTGTATTATCAAGAACGGACATACCATAATAGATAATATTTGTATTGTCATTTTACATGGAACATAACGACTTTAGTGTCGTTCTACACTACGTAAAACGGCTGGAGTGCCGTTATGTACTATAGTTCCTCCAATAGTTGCGGACAATACAAAAATACACCAACTGTGAAAAAATCAGCTAAAATATCATTTCATACTATATTCAACAATAAAAGGACCATTGTATACGAGATTTCCAAAAATATCTTTTTTTCCTTCAAATATTATAACGATTTCAATATAAATAATATATAAGCCAAAATTCTTGTTCAAATACTCAAAATGTTGGAGAAGGTAGGTGAGGAATATAATGAATAACAAGATTTTGATTTTGGGGGTAGCAAGCACATGGAGATGGAGAGCACATTGATATTGGAGGTGAATTGAGTAATTTAATTGAATTCAAAGGGTATTTGGGTCTTTTCATAATAAGAATATTTTAGACATTTTATACCCTTTATTTATTGTGTTTTTTAATTGAGGTCATTTGACCAATAAACATTGAAAATATGCTTTTTATTCAACTATTTGACCATCCCTTTTAACAAAGAATCCCTGTATGTTTTGTTCCTAGCCTTGTCTTTCTTGGGGTGTGTGTGTGGAGGGAGGGAGGAAGCCGAGAGTTTGAGAGTTGAGAGTGATATTTTTCCTCTTCTTTGTGGCTTGAAAATCACCACCACCCTTTGGATCCTTTGTGGATTAGAAGAGAGCAACTATAGTGGGTAGAAAGAGGCAACTGAAAGTACAACGTTGTGGGTCAAGCTGAGGCCAAGGGTGGTGTTTGTTTGATGGTTTTTTTTAGCCCAGAATTAAATTTTTTCTTGGATTTTAATGACAAATGGTATTAGATCATGTTGCGTTAAGAAATATGTGAAAAAAAATGGGGCAAAAATCGGCTGGAAGAAGGATGAAACGAAGCTAGAAAACCGGGCAGAAAACATGGAAGAAGTTGTCCATATTTTTTTCAAAAATTTGTTTTATTGTTTTCCTGCCAAACCACTTACATGTTGGAGAAACCAAGACCACCGGTAGATTGTGTAGGTAAAGATTATTCAGAATAGGAGGTGCATGACCACCGACATGTGGCGCCTGCACATGAGACTACGCGCAATCACTCTCAAAGGCCCGTGGAGGCGCGAGCAGTGGAGTTGGGTGATGGTATGAAAAGACAATTTCTTCCCGAAGGCGTGACGACCATGTGGTGTTGTCCGTTTTCAATTTTGGGCGATACATTAGAAATTGGACAATTTTGCCCTTTGATGTTCGGGTGTTGGTTGTCGTTTCGCATTGCCGTAGTTGCTGTAAACTTTAGGGTGAATAATGACTCTCCTAAAGTGGAGAGTTCACATCTCTTCTAGTTTACGGACCCCCCATAAATATGGCCCGCTCGGTATTATATTCTTTCTTTTTATTATTGGAGTTAAGAATATTGTGTATGATAGTTGTTTACTTTTTGCATTAGAAGTCATCGTGCGGAGTGACATTATGTTTGGGGTTATCTTGAAGGGTGAACCATTGCTTGTTGCTAGAAGAATTACTTATTAATTATTTGCTTTGAATTCATTGTGAATTTGTTGTCAATTTGTTTCTTCACTATTGGAATTGCACGTGACCTTAGGAAAATTTATTTCATTATTTTGTGTGAATCGTGTCTGGATTTTACTTGTGGTCATTATTGGTTGTATTTTGTATTTTATGGTAAAATGACAATACGTTTTGAGTTGTGTTTTTTCTAATTAAAAATGTGATTTTTCAATTTGGCAAAATGAAAAGTTACTTTTGATAGCATATATTGGTCTAAGGCAAGTACAAAAATTAAGATATTTTTTAATTACAATATTTTTGGACATGTTGAAAGAGACTCTCATACGAAGTATAATAAAAGAAAAGATACAGAGAGAGGTGACAAGAATGTTGCCACTAAGTCGAGTTATGACCCGTGCGAGGTTTATTGAGAGTAAACTTGTTACTGCAGGTGCATCTGTGCGTAATCCTTTCTACATATATGATTGCTTAATTCTATTGCGTTGAAATGTTACACTTTCAATTTGTTTATGTGTGTAACTGCATGAATTGAGGTGATCTAGTCACTTAGTGTAATATGTTTGCATGCATAGTGGGTTGAAATCCATGGCGTTCTCCTTTTACTCTTGAGTGGTGTGAAAGAGTATGGAAATGAAAAGAAAAAAGGGAAGCCATTTTCTCATTTATCTTTGTGAGTCTGTGTGGTTTGTGAGATTATATGGGGGCAGTAATGTATGAGTTATCTTCTGCCTCTTTCTGAGTATAGTAAAGTAAACAACTCTTTTTTCTATTCTCTTTATAAGTGACACCTTCACCCTCCCTTTGAGTGATAAATCCTTTGTGAACTTTTTTTTTAGGCATTGGTGTTGGAGTAACCTTGTGGTGTGTGGGACGATTTAAAATGAGCCCTAATCTTTGTGGTCGTTAGAGGTGTTGATTTGAGTTTTTATACGATTCTTGTTCACCATTATATNTTTAGGCATTGGTGTTGGAGTAACCTTGTGGTGTGTGGGACGATTTAAAATGAGCCCTAATCTTTGTGGTCGTTAGAGGTGTTGATTTGAGTTTTTATACGATTCTTGTTCACCATTATATAATTGTCTTTATTAATTTTCTCTATACTTTCTCTCTTTTTGACATTCGTGAACGAATCAACAAGTTTGATTTTTTCATGTATGATTCTTGTTCTTTCTTATAAGCTTGCACCACGTGACCTTACTTGCTATTATTACCATATAATTTTGAACTATGTTTATTATGATGATTATTTATTTCGAGAAGTTGGTGGGAGTTCTCATATGACATGATGAATTACTATGCACTATGTAATGACTAGTTTATATAGTTTGATGACCCCAAAAAATGTAACAATGATATTGCCAACAGATCCCAAAACCTCTTACGTTTATGTAAGCTTGGTTCTTGCATACTCGGACAAACCGTTAGTCATACGTGGCCTTCTCTGGTAAGGGTGGAGTTAACCACGCGCACTCGACGGTCAAGTCAATTGAAGAGATAACTATATGAGTGTGGGAGAGCTTTAGACGTGAACTTCCAATATAAAAAAAGGGTCAGCTTTGGGGAGAAAATGAGTAGAAAGTATGATAGCAAGAATATAGTTTTGAGAGTCTAAACTTGCATTAACTTTGAATGGACTTAAGTGTGAGCTTTTATACTTGGGCAAGACGAATGAAGGCGCTTGGATGTCCATATGTGTGACCTCATCCAAATGAATGGCCTTTCTTGTCATAGCCAACAATCACAGTCTTAAATGCTAATACCACTTTTGTATCCCTGAGGCCTAGCGCCTAGCCTGTGGCATTGGACTTGACCAAATGAGTTGCCACAACGGTGGCGACAAAGAGTTGTCTTGTCAATCTCATAATACAAGATCTGTTTAAACTCTCTTCACCACCTCGTCTTGGACCGACTCTTCCTATGGGGTCCCCATGTAATAGGGTCGTCCGCATTTAGAGGTTGGTCTAGCTTTGCCTCACACTAGTGTACAGGGTGTGGGACTGCTAAACCGTTTGCCACGTAGGATGATTGAGACCACATGGGGGCTTCGTGTAGAAAGGTGTAACATAGTTCAATATAAATATCGAAGCTAACAATTTTTCTTGAATATGCATTTACAATTTGATTAATAAACGACATGCTGTTGTAATATTTTATTCTTGAATACTTTGTACAATGCTGTTTAATTAAAAAGTAACTTCTGTCCTGTACGTATCTTTTGTTTTTTCTTGATTTAATTTTTTCCCATTCTTCCTGAGATAACAAACTTCCAATTTTTTTTAATGATTTGTTCCTTGAGTAACGTTATTTCCGGTCGCAACTGCCACATGTATATCACGTAGAACGACTGCAAGTAACATTATTTTTTGCTCCTCTCTTATTTCTTCTTTTTATTTATGTTGCATTTAATGTGCGGAACAAGTGCGTACCATAGTAGATCAATTATTGTGGACATAAGTGTGTGGCAATGTTGCTAGTGATGACAGAGAAAGAGTAACACTCTCCAAAAAAATCAGAAAGGCTTTAATGCCTACTTTCGTGCCGATATAACATTGCTTTTGTTTTTTTCCACAATTGATCCTAGGTCGGGAATAATAGAAGGATTGTTGTAGACGCCAATAAAATTAGGTTCACGTTTATTTTGTTAATATATTGTAATTGTGTCTTTATTCACAAAAGAAATATTGTTTATCACATTTCCACAGTACATAGCAATATATCACTGTTTAGGACTTCATGATTCCCAGGAATTGCACTATAAAAGATGTTTCAAAGTGCAGCGAAGTACCAACTCACTGCAAATAAGTTCACAATATACTTGGAACTGAGGGAAGTTCATCAATGGCTTCGACTTTTGTTAGAAGGTATAAATCTTTAATTGTCCATACTGCTTTCTGATAAAATAAAATAAAAGTTGTAACTGTTAATTATATCTTGAGGCATTTACTTTTCTAATAAATTCAACTTTTTTCTTAAAGTATAACGGCGGGACTGAGCAATCTTCACAAAAGTTTTCGGTCCTGCCCAGTAGACTATTATAAATATATTACGAATATTTACTAACAAAACGTGTGATCCTAGGCTGGAAGGCAAGGTAGCAATAATCACCGGTGCTGCCAGTGGAATTGGCGAGGCCACTGCCAGACTGTTCTGCAAACATGGAGCTAAAGTTCTGATTGCAGACATCAAAGATGACTTGGGAGAGAAGGTATGCAAAGAATTGGGACAATCATCGGCCTCTTTTGTCCACTGTGATGTAACTAAAGAATCCGATGTAGAAACTGCAGTTAACACAGCTGTTGCCAAATTTGGGAAATTGGATATAATGCACAATAATGCTGGTATAGGGGGAATAGCAAATCCAAACATTCTTGAAATCGAAAAATCAGAATTCGAAAAGATTATTAGTGTAAACCCCGTAGGTGCATTCTTGGGCGCTAAACATGCTGCCCGTGTAATGATCCCAAATCTCTGTGGGAATATAATCATGACTGCCAGTACTTGTTCGAAAATAGGAGGTTCTGCTTCACACGCATACACAAGTTCAAAACACGGGGTGGTAGGACTCACAAGGAATATCGCGGTGGAGCTTGGAAAATATGGCATTTGAGTAAACTGCGTGTCGCCACACCTAGTTGCTACACCTCTGGCAAAGGATTTTTTCAAATTGGATGATGAGGGATGCCATGGTGTATATTCCGTCCTCAAACGTATTGTTCTTAAGCCAGAGGACGTGGCTGAAGCTGCTCTGTTCTTGGCAAGTGATGAGTCTAAGTATGTGAGTGGGCACAACCTTTTGGTTGATGGAGGCTTCACAATTGTCAATCCCAAGTTTTGCATGTTTGAGTAATCTACATAAAAAGGTTTTAGATCAATTTTTATAAATTTTACAGTATTAATTTGGTATTAATTGTTTACTTTTAATTGTACAATTTTAGCATAAACTTTTTAGTGTTCCTTTACTAAAGCTACAGGATAAGAGTTCTTAACACAAGTTCTTTATTTGACTTATTTACTGTCAACACAGGCCTTGGTACGCAATAGTTTGTGTCAAATGGCCTAAATAAAAGAACACAAGATAAAGAGAAATGAATCAATGCATATAGAGTAGATTTTGTAATATTTTTTATGAGGTGCAACTTTCATTCATTCACTCGTATCGCAGTGAACTGCCAATGAATAAAGAAAAGGAATACTCTGTCCACGAATTAAATGTCTATCGATGGTAGCCGTCAATGCTAGCGTATGGGCTACGTTATACCCCAAACGTGGAATAAATTAGCACGAGGCACAATCAACGTTGTCAAACATAGCTACAATATCAAATAAAATGGCAGCGTTTGGTGCCGAACTAATTTTTACATTATGTAAATTAGACCTCACTTTCAACTCGTCATGATTTTGTTCCTCTTTTTCCTTTCCTTTACAGATTTTATATCATTCCTCTTCTTTATGTTATATTTAATGTGTGGGACAAGTATGAAAGTAGGTCAAATTTTAAGGCCTGTAGAGAGCAGCAAATAGGTTCACAATATTGCATACTTAAAACGATGGCTTCAACTTTTGTAAGAATGTAACTCTTTAATCGTTGGTATTGCAATCTGAATTAATTATGTAACTTTTCATGAAATCTTGAGGTATTTCCTTTTCCAACAAAATTAAACTTTGTCGTATAAAGGCATTTTATTATGATAGTCGTGTTAATATGTGATAAAATATTGTACTAACTCAATATGTGAACCTAATGTCACCGGTGCTGCTAGCAGAATTGACGAGTCGACTGCCAGATTGTTCTCAAAAAAATGGAACACTTAATTCAGTAATGTCCTTGCAAAACAGTACACATTTTAAAACCAGTACACAGCCCTTCAATTCAGCCTCCAAACTGGAACACTTCCGTAGAAGTCATAAAATGCAAAGTACAACCTTCGCTTCATCATGATGGTCTCTCACCACTCATCCACCTGCTGCAAAATTGGTTGAAGTTTTTGATACTTAATAAATCTGGATGATTATTTAAAACAGATGTCGGATAATTTATCGACACCATAAGTTTGGTTAGACCCGAAAACAACCAATTTACTTAAAGTTTGGCCCATGAGTTTAGTCCTAGTAGTGGTTATTGAGTTGGGTTATTAGATTGGTGATTTGGTTATTGTGTTAGCCTTTGGGATTGTGGGGTCCATTTATTTGGTAAGTAGGGATTTGGATATTTGTCCATTAATTTAATTAAGTGGCAGCCCATTTATAGAGAAGGCTTTGGCCCAATCCATATAATATCTTGCAATATATGTTTTGTTCCTAGCCTTGTCTTTCTTCTTGTGTGTGTGTGGCTTCTCAATAGAGGAGAGAAAATAGAGGGAGGCAGCCGAGAGTTTGAGAGTAGAGAGTGATATTCAACCATGATTTTTCCTCTTCTCCATCCTCGTCTTTGTGGCTTGAAAATTACCACCACCCTTTGGATCCTTTGTGGATTAGAAGAGAGCAACTATAGTGGGTAGAAAGAGCTAACCGAAAGTGCAACGTTTTGGGTCAAGCCAAGGCCTCGAGTAGTGTTTGTTTGATGGTTTTCTGAGCCCGGAATCAAGATTTTTTTTAAATTTTAACAACAAATGGTATTAGCGCATGTTGTGTTAAGAAATTGTTAAAAAAATGGGGCAAAACCTGGTTCGAAGAAGGCTGAAACGAAGTTGGAAAAACAGGCAGAAAACATGGAAGAAGGTTTCCAGATTTTCTTCAAAAATAACCGGACATGTTTTATTGTTTTCTGGCCAAACCAATTCCCTGTTGGAGAAACCAAGACCACCGGTGGACTGTGTAGGTGGAGACTATTTAGAATGGGAGGCACGTGACCGCCGACATGTGGCACTGGCATGTGAGACCACACACAATCACTCCCATCGAAGCGAGGAGGCGCATGCAGCGGAGTTGGGTGATGGTCGAAAAGACAATTTCTTCCTGAAGGCGTCCCTCTGGTGTTGTTTGTTTTCAATCTTGGGTGATACAGTGAAAATTAGATGATTTTACCCTTCGACGTTCAGGTGTTGGATGTCGTTTCGCATTGCCACAGTTGCTATAAACTTCAAGGTGAATAATGGCGCTCCTAAAGTAGTGAATTCACATCTCTTCTAGTTTACGGACCCGTAGATATGGCCCCCTCGTATTATATTCTTTCTTTTTATTATTGCAGTTAAGATTATTGTGTAGGATAGTTGTTTACTTTTCGCATTAGAAGTCATTGTGCGGGATGACATTATGTTTGAGGTTACCATGAAGGGGTAATCATTGTCTATTGCTAGACCTAAGAATTACTTATAAATGATTTGGCTTAAATTCTTTGTAAAATTTTTTTCAATTTGTCTCTTCACTGTTAGAATTGCAAGCGATCTTAGGAAAGCTTATTTTACTATTTTGTGTGAATTGTGTCTAGACTTTACTAGTGGTCATTGTTAGTTGTATTTTGTATTTTGTGCATTTTAAGGTAAAATGAAAAAAACCCATTTGGAGTTGCGTTTTTTTAATTAAAAAAATGTGAATTTTCAATTTAGTAAAATAGAAAGTTTTTTATAAAACTTTTGATGGCAAATGTAGGTCGAAGACAAGTACGAAAAGTAAGAGTTTTTAACTTCAATATTTTTGGACAATTAGAAAGAGACTTTCCTACGAAGTATAATAAAAAAAAAGACACGTAGAGAGGTGACGCAAATGTTTGGTCGAGTTATGACCCGTGTGAGGCTTATTGAGAGTAAACTTGTTACTGAATGTGCATCTGTTTGTAGTCATTTCTACAAATATGATTTCTTAATTTTGTTGCGTTGATATGTTACACTATCAATTTGTTTATGTGTGTATCTACATGAATTCATGTGATCTAATTACTTAGTGTAATATATTTGCATGCATACTAGGTTAAGATCTATGGTGTTCTTCTTTTGCTCTTGAGTGGTGTGAGAGAGTGTGGTAGTGAGAAGAAAAAAGGGCAGCCATTTTCTCATTTATCTTTATGAGTCTATGTGGTTTGTGGGATCATATGGGGGCAATCGTGTATGAGTTATCTTCTTCCTCTTTGTGAGCCTCTTTTGTGAGTATAGTAAAGTAATCAACTCTTTCTTCTATTCTCTTTATGAGTTACACATTTACCCGTCCCTTTATGTGATAATCCTTTGTGGACTTTGTTTTTTAGCATCGGTGTTGGATTTAAATTGAGCCATAACCTTTGTGGTCGCCAAAGGCGTTGATTTGCCAGAGTGGGTTTGGGATGCATTAGACGACAGTGTATTGTATGTCTTTTGGTAATATAGAGTATAGATGCCTAAGAGTACATTGGTGGTATGTACCGATTATGTGGAGTGTGACATTTGGATCACAGGTGGAGAGGTGATTAAATGTTGAATTTCTTTATCTGTGAAGATGCTGATCAGGTGGAGTGTAGGAGTGACATTTATATCACTTCTGTTAGGTGGAGACTCATTATCCATCTAGGTTGGAAAAAGTGATGTAGTGATAGAGGATTATCAAGTGGACTTAAGATCTGTTGTGGTTTATTAGTTAGACATGATTTGCTAATGATCAGTCTAGTGAGCATGATGGACGATGAGATGATATATGTGTTATCGAGGTATGGCAACACTGAATGAGATATGATAAATGTGGTGAGATGTTTTCTTGGGGTCATTTATGTATTTGTTTCATATGTGTTTAACCAATTGATTGATTAACTTGATGTTAGTCTGTTGTTCCATGTGAATATGTTTGAAAATATTTGAATGTTATCCTATATCTACATCGCATGTTTATTTACTTTTGATTGATTACTGTTATTATTTGCTTTTACTTGGGTGTTTCTTGACCTTAGCCCTAGTGAATATATAGAGCATGTATGTTATGTGTTTCAGGTTCGAGACACGAGGTAAGGTTCGTGATTCCAATTTTACTTGGTTATTTTGATTATACAAGTATAAATTTTGTGTTTTATTTGCTTGCAAATTGATTAAGTATCAAGGTAAATATTTGTTGGATTTAGATACCCAATAAATCCAGGCGATAATTTAAAAAAGATGTCGGATAATTTATTGACACCATAGGTTTGGCTCGACCCGAAAACAACCAGTTCATTGAAGTTTAGCCCAAGTAGTAGTTACTGAGTTGGGTTATTAGATTGGTGATTTGGTTTGTGTGTTAGCCTTTTGGATCATGTGGTCCATTTATTTGGTAAGTATGGACTTGCATATTGGCCCATTAATTTGATTAAGTAGTAGCCCATTTATAGAGAAGACTTTGGCCTAATCCATTTGAGTGACCTAATGTCTTGCTATATGTTTTGTTCCTAGCCGTGTCTTTCTTGGTATGTGTGTATGTGTGTGGCTTCTCAATAGATGAGAGAAAAGAGAATGAGGTAGCCAAGAGTTTGAGAGTTAAGAGTGATATTCAACCATTGTTTTTCCTCTTCTCCGTGGCTTAAAAATCACCACAACCCTTTAGATCCTTTGTGGATTACAAAAGAGCAACTATAGTAGGTAGAAAGAGGCGATCAAAAGTGCAACGTTGTGGATCGAACCGAGGCCTCGAGTTATGTTCGTTTGATGGTTTTTTTGAGCCCAGGATCAAGATTTCTCTTTGTTTTTAACGACATATGGTACCAGAGCATGTTGCGTTGAGAAATATGTAAAATAATGGGGCAAAAACGATTGGAAGAAAGCTGAAACGAAGCTCGAAAAACAGGTAGAAAAAAGGGAAGAAGCTGTCTAGATTTTCTTCAAAACTGACCGAACATGTTTTATTGTTTTCCGACCAAACCACTTACCTGTTGGAGAAACCAAGACCACCGGTACAATGTGTAGGTGGTGACAATTCAGAATGGGGTGCGCGTTACTGTCGGCGCCGTCGTGTGAGACCACCCACAATCACTCCCATCAGCGAGTGGATGCACATGCGGTGAAGTTGGGTGATTGTCGAAGCTCACCGAACGGGGGACTCGTACGATGAGCTGAGTAGGGCTCGACTCCTCGAGCTTACGAGAGGCTTGTGAACTCATCAAAAAGGCGACCAAACATCATTGGTAAATAAAAAAATTAAAAAAAATCGAGCTCATGGGTACATGGACCGAGTCGGCTCGGCTCAGTCCATTACCATCACTATAT
>CAIGRP010107962.1:0-11780 GCA_903798385.1 Fraxinus cuspidata | reverse complement strand
GAACGGAAACGTCTCATGTTGTTAAGCTATTCCCACATCCAATTTCTAAGGATCCATTGCTATTGATCCATCTTAGCGTATCGGAATTTGACTTACGTGAGCACGAGTGGGCCCGGAATCTGTCGGCAACATTTTTTAAGGTCAAAATTAGGCATGAAAAACTTTGATACGTAGAATGATTTTCAAAAGTTAATTTGATTAAATATTTTTCAAAGCTGAAATGATTTGATAATAATAAATGAGATGAGAAATCAATATAATTTTGATCAAAAATATCTCGCTTTAATGATCTTCAGTGTTATAACAATTGGCAAGTGAATTGGTATTTATAGCAGTTGAAAAACATCAAAAACTCTACCGAACGGATGACCATCCGAACGTTCAGTATTGTTCCAGATGACTGATTTAGCCATTGCTTGTCAGAAGTTAGAATAGTTTAAAAATCGACCGTTACAGATGAATCGGACATCCAGTTCACCATCCGGATGGGCCGAATTTTTTCGGCTCCTCTCGTTTGTTTATTTGAAACAATGTAGGCTTGTAAATGACATTTTCACTTGATTTTTCGTGGTATGTGATGATAGTAGGTTTGAAAATTAAATTGAAAATCTTACCTTTGAAAAATAAACTTTGTGCAAAATTTTTACGAAGTAGATTTTTATCGTACATAAAAAATTCGTTACTTGAGCTTCTAATGAATCATTGCTAAGGATTAAGGTATTTTACCTTACAAATGAGCTCAAACTTCTAGTTCTAATAACTTCTATTGATTTGGCACTAGTTCTTGATTTGTTGCTCGAATTTCAATTGACGTAAATGCTGGATTTGTCTCCGATTGTAAATGCTCAAATCCATCTTGAATNCGTCAACTGCAAATATTTTGATAGCAATTGTTTTATCTCCAATTTCATCAACATTGAAGACTCGAATACAAATGTTAGAGATAAAACAACTCTGTTTATTATAATCAAAATATAAGATCAACCCTAGGTCAACAAGATGAAGCAACGATAGTGAGGGCGTCATGCGCCTTTCCTAAAAAAGTGGACATCCACAATGGAAATGGTCCTATGGGAGGCATCATGTGTCTCATCAAGGGCTTTAACCATAGTGGATAGTTGTTCCATGGAGAGCATCATCTTCGAAGGATGATGAGGAGACCCTAGTGAGGATGTCATACACCTTTCATAACGAAGTGGATATCCTTGATGGAGGTGACACAGTGAGAAGCATCAAGTACCTCGTTAAGGGCTTTCTCTATGATGGATGGTTCATCCATGGAGAGCATCATCTTTAAAGGATGGATGAGGTGACCTAGTGAGGATGCCATGCACATTTCCTTAAGAAGTGGATATCCTTGATGGAGGTGACCCCGAGAGAGGTATCATGCTCCTTGTGAAGGACTTTCTCCATGGTGGATGGTCCATCCATGGAAAACGTCACCTTCAAAGGATAATGAAGCGACCTTAGTGAGGATGTTATCCTCCTCTCATAAGGAAGTGGACATTTTGAATGGAAGTGATCTAGTATGAGGCATCACGAACCTCATTAAGAGCTTTTATCATAGTGCATAGTTCATCCACGAAGAACATTATTTTCGAAGGATGGATGAGGCTACCCTAGTGAGAATGTCACACACCTCTCCTAGCAAAGTGGACATCCTTTATGAAAGTGATACAGTGGGAAATATCACGCACATCGTTAAAGGCTTTCAGTGATAAGTTCATCTATGGAAAGCATCACCTTCAAAGAATGGAATAGGCGACCCTAGTGAAGATGTCACATACCTCTTCTAATAAGGTAGAGTAGATTGGTCATCCATGGAGAACATCACCTTCGAAGGATGGATAAGGCAACCCGATTGATGGTGTCACACGCCTCTCCGAAGGAAGTGGACATCCTTGATGGAGGTGACCATGCTGGAGGCATCACGCTTCTTATGAAGGGCTTTCTCAATGTTGGATGCTTCATTAATGGAAAGTATTACCTTAGAAGAATAGATGAAGCAACCCTAGTGAGGACATCATGCACCTCTTCAAAAGAAGTGGACATCCTCGATGGAAATGATCATCCTGTGGGAGGTATCACGCGCTTCGTCAGAGCTTTCACCATAGTGGATAGTTCTTCCTTGGAAAGCATCATCTTCGAAAGATGGATGAGGCAATCCTAGTGAGGATAAGACACACATTTCCTAACGAAGGAGACATACTTGATGGAGGTGACATAGTGGGAGGTATCATGTACCTCGTTAAGGGCTTTGTCTATTATAGATAGTTCATCATGGAGAACATTATCTTTGAAGGATGGATAAGGTGACCTTAGTGAAGATGTCATACACATCTCCTTATGAAGTGGACATCCTTGATAGAGGTGACCTCGAGAGAGGCATCACGCTTCTCATGAAGGGCTTTCTCCATGGTAGATGGTTCGTCTATGTAGAGCATCTCCTCTGAAGAATGGATGAGAAGACCCTAGAAAGGATATCATGCATCATTCCTAATGAATTGGACATACTTAAAGGAAGTGACCCCTTGGGAGGCATCACGCACCTCATCAATGAATTTCTCCATGGTGGATGGTTTGAATGATGGATGAGACCTTAGTGAGGGTGTCACTCATCTCTACTAAAAAGGTGGACATTCTTCATGGAGGTGACTCTGTGGGAGGCATAACGTAACTCTTCAAGTGATTGCTCCATGGTGGATTGTTCATCCATATAGAGCATCGTCTTTGAAGGATTGATGAGGCAACCCAAGTAAAGGTATCGTATACCTCTTCTAATGAATTGGACATTTTTGAAGGAGGTGATCCATTGGGAAGCTTCACGTACCTTATCAAGGGGTTTTTTCATGGTAGATGGTTCATCCATGGAAAGCATCATCTTCGAATGATGAATGAGGTGACCTTAGTGAGGATGTCACACACTTTTCTTAATGAAGTGGTCATTTTTTATGGAGGTGGCCTAGTATGAGTCATCACTTACCATGTTAAAGGCTTTCTTCATGGTCGATGGTTCATCTATATGATGATGGATGAAGAAACCCAAATGAGGGCGTCTCCTAATGAAGTGGACATTCTTGATGGAGATGAACTCGTTGGTTGTCTCTACACATTGCAAAAGCACTAACACTTGTCACATTTTCACACAAATTGTATTGCATTATTTTTCAAGGTGGGCTAGTAATATCCCCTACCTAAGCACACTCAAGAATGGTTATCGTAGACCCCTTCATGAATCTTTAAGATGCAGTTTGTCTCTTCTTCTCCTATGCACTAAAGGAGATGAGATGAAAAACTTCATTTATATAGCACGTCGTCTTAAAAAACAAAATAAGCAGCCATTTTCCTAAGTTTGTAGGCTTCAACTTTGTTGCTAGGTAAGGTATGTTCTTTAAGAAAAGCAATAATAGGATGCATCCACACTGGGACGCCCTCTTCTTCTCCCTTCGTGACTAAAGGTCTAGCGAGGTGTTCTATTGGAACTACTTTAAGGAGTTTGGAATCCTTATTGTTGGCTAATTTTGATAGAGCATCGATATGGGTGTTCTCTAGATGTGGAATTTGTGTTAGTTTGAACCTTACAAAGCTAGGATTGAGGTTCATCACCAATTTGAGGTATGCAGCCATACCTTTATCTCTAGCCGTAAAATTGTCATTAACTTGGCTCACCACCAACTTCAGTCACAAATGAGCAATCTCTTTACTTGCATTTCTTTAGCTATTATGATGCTGATCAGGAGTGCCTCATATTCAACTGTATTTTTAGATTCCTTAAATCCAAACCTTACAGCACAATTGAGCATATGACCTTCGAGCTCTCCGAGACCACTCTTGCTCCTAAGCCGATTTCTCCAGATGACTTGTCAACAAAAAGGTTCCAAGTTGGGGGGGGTTCTTCAGGTCTATAGCCACTTCTACCTCAAGAGCCCTACAAATTCAACCACAAAGTCTACAAGGGCTTGACCCTTGATAGAAGTCATTGATTTGTATATTAAATTGAACTCATTGAGCTCGACCACTCACTTTAACAACCTCCTCGAGGTTCCAGGCTTCTAGGTAAGGCCTCAATACATAAATACTATGGGCTTGGAAGTATGGCCTCAATTTTAGTGATGTGGTGGTGATTATGGAAATAGGTGAGCTTTTCTATGTCTAGATAGCCCGCTTTTACCGATAATAAGGCTTTGCTTATGTAGTAGACTCACAGTTGGTATGCATTTTCTTTCCTTACAAGAATCGAACTAATCGCCTCATCTAATATATCCAAATAAAACATTAGAGGCTCATCCACCTTGGGTTTGGATAGGAGGATGGCCTTTTCGAGTTGACTTTTCAATGCTTAGAATGTCTCTTCACACTCTGATGTCCATTGGAAATTTCAGGATTGAGTGCTCTTCATTTTTGCCAATACAGGGCATCTTTTGGATCAGTTCTCAAGTGGTAGCACTGACCTTCGGGTCAATACCTACCATATCCTCATATTTCGATGCGAAGATGTTTTAGTTATTACACAGCAAATTTTTGTAATCTTCCTTTATTTTGTCCAGCAGTCTTTTCGTACTTGAAAAGTTTTAGTTGGGTCTTGGTGCTCTATATGGAAGCTCTCAAGTTCCTCATGTTAGAGCAGTTTGTGGCTCAGACTCAAAGACTCAAGGGTCCAACTCGTTAAAAGTTGCCCCTTCAGGAATATCTCTCTTAGGAGCCTCCACCATTTTAATATCGTTTCCTTACTTAGGGGTCTACACTTCTTCAACAACGTCGATCATCTCAGTGTCTGTAAACACCACATTGACTCCACTGGGTTGGGCCTTTCTTAAAAGTTGAGATAACTTTATGTTGACCCTATCTGATCACCTCAGGCCAAAGCTATTCCTTGCTCAATAAGAAAACTAGAGGTTACACTCCCATTTTGACGTCATGGGTGATCTTTCTCCTTCGAACTATACTACCTCTAGTAAATCCATACAAGAAAATATTCATGGAAGTGAGTTTATGATCCACTTACAACTTATTGTAAATGCAGCCAAACAAGATGTTCACCAAACTCCCATTATCTACGAGCAAGCGCTTCAGTCCATTTCGAGTCACTACAACTCTTACCACTAAGGCATCACAGTGAGGAAAGAGTACACTTGTCATATCTTCCTAGGTGAATGTGATGGGCTCTACAAGTCTTGCCTTTGGGATTGGTTGACTATGTAGTGGCAATGGGTGGATCTTACATGTGGTCCTCCAATGATTGTGACGATCTTCCGAACATGTGCATTTTTCCTCATAGCGGGAGGATTTCTCCTAGCTCTATGTCCACCTCTGGGCTTTTCTTTATCATCACTCCTTCCATGTCAAGAGGAATGTCGCCTTATCTCGCCTTTCCTAGGCTAACCCTATCTTGGAGTATTATCCTGTAGGCGGCCCTCCTTCCTCATGTCGTAAGGGTTCTTCCTTTCCACGGAGGCTTCCCTACATTCATTTGTCATGACCATAAAACTGGTGGAACGTACAATAGGGTTGGGTTAAAGGGTCTCCTAGATGTTTTAGCCCCAATGTTGCCACTGGGTTCAACATTTTCGTAAGCAAGTGTTGGAACTACGTTCAAGGTAGTAGTGGTCAAGGCCTGTCCTGAAGTGAGAACTACAACGTGCCTGGAATGAATCCATTGATGTTTATCAAATACAAAGTGAGGCCTATTTCCATTTACCTTTGGGATGGTGGGAGCCCCTATACTGGCATATTTCGATGATCGATCATCTCTTCATTGACAATCTCAATCCTCATCATTTCTACTGTCTTGTCATAAATGGTAGGGTTTTTGTTTCATACATCTTTCCAAAATAGTCATGTTCAGGCCTCCTTTCAGGTCTAAAACGGCCTCTTTGTCAATAACTTGCTCGCAATAGGTTATCTCATCGGTGAAAAGAGCTAGGCAATTCTTCAACCTTCTGGCTACCTATCACCTATCTTAGGTCGCTCTTTGTAATATGAAGAAAAGTTGTCCTCTGAGGTCGCTCCTTGTAATCTGGAGAAATTTGTCCTCTCTAATCTGAGGGTCATTGGTAGGGCATCCAAAGGTATAATTGGTAGAAATTTCTACCCCCACTTCCCTTTCAACTTGGGCCTCTCACCTTCATCGGCTCGAGTGTGCCCTTTAGCCTGAACTTCTTCCTCTTCCCAGTATTGGTCATGGGCCGATCAAAGTATACTTTAAGGTGCTTGAAATCCTCTTTGATTTTGAACTTGCATGAGCTACATTTTGGACTGCAATGCTTGTCATATTGGTAGTCATCTGGGCTACCTCGACAGTTAGTTGTGCAATAGTCCTTCTATCCCTACAGTGATGGTGGTGGGACCTTTGGTGCGTAACATTGGTTCGAAAGACCTCTTCTTTAGAAACCTTCCTTACTCTCTTGGGATTAACATCTTCGTTGTTGGAACTTTTTGTTTTAGCTTGCAAACTTCTTTTCCAATAACTAACAACTAAGTTAGCAAACCAGGATTTCCAATCAACTTTCACTTGCTCTTTGTTCAAGAGCAAAGCCTTTATTCAAGGGAAAAGTTCCACTTTTCTAGCAAGCATTTTCGATGATAATCTGGTGATTGCAACAATAGTATGGAGTTTTCCACAGACAACATCAATATGTTGACCCCAAAAAATGGACCTGACATTGGCGAAAGTGATGCAATTCCACGTAAGCTCATCCTTGTACGTTTGTAACACACCATTAGTCACTTATGGCTTTTTCAAGTGGTGACAAAAGAGGACTCGACACTCCAACGGTCAATTCGGTGAGATAATAAACCAAAGTCAGGAGTTTCGGTAGTGGTGATTGCCAAAATGTGAATATCATAATAATATGGTAAGGAAATAATCTATAAGATAGTTGGAGTTGCATTATCCTTTTTGAATGGTGCAAATTAGTAGAAGGGATAAGAAAATAACCATTGGATGTGAGGCACGTAGCCTCATCTCTTGGCCAAAGTCTCCTTTTATAGGTATCAATCAGTCATTATATAAGTGGGCGGGTATTTAATGCTCCATCATATAGTAATGTTAGACTTGTCATTTTGGCATTGGCCGCATAAAGGTCCCAGTCTGAGGATTTGATTTTGGGTAGGTTTTTATATAAAAGATCTCTTAACACATTGGGATGAAGCGTTGTGGCTTATGGCAAATGCTGTAGTCATGACATCATCATGTAGAAGCCCACTTCATCACTTAGGACTTATGTGATCACTTGTCAATTCACTTTCTTTCATCAGCTTGGACTTCGGCGTGGTGACGTGGCGAGGTGATGTGGAGTGTAGGTCTTAGCATCCCCCACGTGGCTGATGATCTGGGACCTTAGATCTTATCATTCGACTCGTGGTGGATCATCTGGGGCCTCATAACAAAGCCAATTCATGTTATCAAATTTTCAGAATGTATTGAAATAATGTTAGAAATAAGGAGTAATATTAGGTTGGTGAATACACCACAATATTGAATCTTTTTCATTTTTAGTTTGTATTTAATTAAGAGTATAATTGTAAATTTGTTGTGCTGCATTTATTAAGAATATATTTTAATTATGGTGTGATTATAATGTGATGCACTAAGTAAATTTTATGGTAGTAATATAATTACCCATTTAATTATTGTTGGAAAATACAAGTTATGGGTTGCCCATATAAGGTGACCCGACTTGCAAAGCAATAAAGTAGATTGGAATGAATGGTTTGAACTTGGAATTCAAACCTTCAACTCCCCATAACCTCTCTTAACTCCCCATATAACCTCGATGCGTTGTGTTAAGAAAAATGGAGAGAAAAATAGATTGCAAAATGGTGAAATTTGTATGGGAAATATCACCAAAATTGAAAGGCACCAAGAACCACTATTTTGACATGAAAACTCACAAAAATTGGCACTTAGATTGTGGCTAATAATCCCCTACTATTGTGATTAGGATTTGGACCATTGGAGTGCAAGAAAATTGCAGATTTGGAATTTGGAAGTAAAGTTATTCAACAATTCAAAAAATCTTGGAATTCATTATTTAAGGATTCTTGACCAGTAATTTATGATTATGAGTGCTACAAATTATTACATTGGTATTAGAGCCATAAGGTTGAATTCCTAGGTATAATCCATGCTTAAATTTGTCATTACGTAATTCAATTGAATTATGAATCTTGTATGTAAAGTTTTAAAACTTTAAGTGGTCTTTAATGTCATCTTTTGATATACATGTCTAGAATTAATAATATTTTAAAATTATGTATATAATATGCTTTAGAATTTGCTTACAAAATCTCATCAATTTCCGTTATTACATTTGGGAGAAAACTAAAACCCTAGTCAATTTTGCAGAAATTCTTAAAATTTACTCCATTCTATTAGTTGATTTTCATGCAAAAGTTTGGTCGAAGATCTGGGAAACCATTTTCACTTTCAGACAAATTTGTTGATGTCCCAAACACGGCCTTAAACATTGATTTTGTAATATCTGACTACAAGATGAACTCAGAACGTCGAAATTAGTCAGATGACCAATTGAAAATAGTTCAAGGGCGGCGTGGCGACAGCCCCTCCCCCATTTTTATTAATTTAAAAATAATTGCGGACTTGTCCTTGAATTATTCTTGATTTTTCAATAAAATTAAATTAATTTTTGGATAATTAAATTTTTTTCTTTTTGTATTTAATGATTAAAATAAATTGCATTAAAACTATTATTTAACTTGATTAAATTTTGATTTTTTTTATATAAAATCAAGAATATTTTTTAAATCGAATTTACCAATGGTTTGAAGTACTCTCATTAGTTTCAAATGAAAAATACTTTAAAAAGTATTTAAAATACCACGTTTTATATACGTTTATGAGTCGTATGAGTCTTTGATTAGGTTATGTGATCTTTTGTGACTTGTTTCTAATTTTTGCGCTTGATAATATATAATAGAATCTATACACACTTATAGCATATTTAGAGAGAATGCCAGAAAAATAAGGGTTATAGAACTTGTTGAAAATGTACATACTTATTAAAATTAATAAATGGATTTGGAACATTATATAGTAAAATATGTGATTAATTTTGGGACATTTTTTGTGATAAGCAGGATATGAGAATTTTGAAGTCACTTCCCATTTGTTGGAATCGTGTTAAAATGGATATTAAAGTGTAGCTGACAATCTATATAATAAAACTTAAACTGTGTAAGTTCTATTCTTCTATTATAATTGGAATTATTTTTTGGAAGAATTAATTTGTGATATCATAATATATGTCATAATTGGATAAGCATGCATATTTATACTTTTATTGCTCAATATGTAATTACCTTATTGAATTGCATCTATCTATTAATTTATGAATTGTTATGAATGATAAGGTCAGAAGTTGGTGAGATTCTTACTTAGACCTATTGATTGTCAATAGAGTGATATTTTGGCGATTTAAAGATTTAAAGAACATCTCACCTATGACTATTTGATTCACCAACAGAGTGGGAGTTCTCAAGTTGGAAGACTTAATGTAATTCTTGCTTAAAACCCATGGAATTTTGCGTTATGAAATTAAGTTTATGATGGTGAAACAATAGAATTGCGGACAATGGTTGGGAGCATAATGAACTTTCGATTTTGTGCCTAATGTTAAACTATCGTATATGTTGTTAACCTATGGTTGATTATAACATTAAAGTTTTGATTATAACTAACAAGTTAACATTGTTTACTAACAAGTTGGATTTAAGTAATTATAGTTTTTTAAAGCATACGATGGAAACTTGATCGATAGTTATCAAAAGATCAAAAGCTATCATCACAAATCGGACTCATGAAGGAGATTAAGATCGAAGTCCCATATTTAAGAACTTCAAAGCCAAACTTCACAAGATCAAATACTTGTTCTTAGAGATAAAGTGTATAGGTACTAACACCTTAATATTTAACAATGAGTGTTTAATCTCAAAATATTTCTATGCATTAAAAACAATTTTGTGCATTATAAGTCATTCTGATACAATGTTTTGATCAAATATAAAAATGACTTTTAAAATTATATTTGAACTTGAAAAAAAGCTTTTATCTTGAAAAGTTAGTTAAAAATATTTTTCAAAAGTCCATGCCGTTCAAAACCTTCGAATTGGATCAATGAGGCCAAAACTAAAAAGACTGAAACTACTGTATGGTTGACCGGCCGAAATAGGCGGTCGACTGGAAGTTTCCAATGGTTCAAAAGTTGATCATTTTGAGTTCTGATTTTTACTATACAAACGACTATATTGGACATCCGGATAAAAGGCTGTCAACCGGACGAGTCATTCGAACTCACAGATTTTTTGATGTTTTGAACTCAATAAATATCTCTATTTCTTACATTCGTTAGAACATTCTTCAAGATCATCAAAATGAGATATCTTTTGAGATATTTTTTTAAGCTTACATTTTCATTCATTTAATTTATTTCTTCATATCAAAAACTTTGATTGATTCAAACTCTTTAATCATCATCTTTATCAAAGTTTTTCATCTCTCTTTTTGTACCTAACTTATTTCTAGTACTCATAAAACAAAGACATATTTTTAAGAAGATCTTTGAACTTATATTGTATATATTTCTTCTACTTTTTCTTATTAAAAACTTTGATTGATTGAATCAAACTTATAAAATCATCATATCCATCAAAGTTTTTCATCTCTTTCTTGGTACTTGATTTGTTACAATCATTCACTAAAAGATATATATGTTTTGAGAAGACTTTGAACTTACTTTGCATTTATTTCTTCTTTATCTTCTCATTGAAAAGCTTTGATTGATTGAATCAAATTTCAAATTATCATATACATCAAAAAATTTCATCTAACATTTGAATTATCATTTATTGCTATTCAAAGAAGTGTTAGCTTCTCTTAGTACTTAATTCATTTCTATCATTTATTAAGAGAGAATTTTCATTGTAAAATCATTTACTCTAAATTTGTAAGTTGTATTGAGGTCCAATGAAAGCTCAATAGTATAAGGATCGACGCTCATTGTTGTAAGTCACCGTATGGGTCATATTGAGGTCCCGTAAAGCTCAATAATGTGGATCATATTGAGGTCCTGTAAAGCTCATTATTGTATAAGAATCGGTATTCTTGTTTTTAATTATCGAAAGCATTGTAAAGGGTTGGATTGTACCATAAGTCAATCAAAATAGTGAAAAGGCCTTGCTCGTGTCGGAATGCTTGATAACAGAAGATGTAGATCATTGATTTAGATCGAACTTTCACAATTATATCATTCACATCCTTTTTTCCTTTTTACTTATCACTTTTATATTTACGATTATTATTTGAATTAATCTATTTAGTCTTTACTTGGTTGAATTCAAATTAATTTTTTGAGAAAGTTTTAAAACCCAATTCATCCCTCTTGGTTAGTTATTCTTGGGCTATCATGCGTTAATTTGTATTAATGTAAAATGGTATATGTGCATAAATGGGCAGTAATTAAAAATAAAATGTCTCTAAAATCTGATAGACCGTGGCATCAAAATTTATTGTTGTTGACCTTAATAAAGGTGATAATCTAAATACGATAACATTTGATATAATAAGATTTTGAGTGTACTAGAAGAACATGATATTTTAGATAGCACCAACCATAATAGAAGACCTGATGTGGGTCAAACTACTCTAGAGAATAAAGAACCAAAACTTGACAACAGACCACTCTAGAGAATAAAGATCTGAAACTTTGTCAAGTACGAAGTAAGATAGATTCTAGTATTGTTTATGTGTCAACACTATACAT
>CAIGRP010107958.1:0-25169 GCA_903798385.1 Fraxinus cuspidata | reverse complement strand
TTTAACATGTTTATTTATTTATTTTTTAAAAACTTTTCATTTGACTTTAGTTTCAAGTTTTTAAACGATCTTTACAAAAGTTAAAAATGATTTTATCTAAATAGTCAAATAAGATTTAAGCTTTGATGTTATCTACATTATGTAATTATTATATTAAAACTCATTATTTTGTTGCAAACTTCAAAAGTAAGTATGTATGAAATTTCTATAAATCTATTAAGTAAGATTTGTCTAGTTGAAAATTGGAACTATGAAAAATATTCTAGTTTTGGCATTTCAAAAAATTGAAAATTATATGATTGACTAATGGTAGGGATTATTAAGTATAGTATTTTATAATTTTAGATGTTTGATATGTATTATTTTAATTATTTAATAATTATAAATGATTAAAAAATTATAAAACTCATTTTTACGCCTAAGCCTCGACTAGACTCGCTTAAGCTCTTAAATCTTGAAACTTCGCATCTACGCCTAACAACGTTTTACACTTTTCAGAACACTGTTTTTCTAAGGTTCTTTTTTGAGATGATTTATTTTTTTTGTTTGAAGGTTCACATGGATTCTGGCAATGACGAGGTCACGGAGCTGAAAACATTGCTTCAAAATGAAATTTGTCTTCGAAAGGCAGCTGAAGAAGAAAATAATATGCTCAAACTTCAGCTGCTTAAATTTTCAAAGGCAGAGGTATGTTTTTAAATGAATTTTAGTATTTTGTGACAGCATTATATGAGTCCTTGCAATTCTTTGGATCTGGATTTTAAAACTTACAAAATATAACTGATTGATGTCATGTAGTTGGCAGATGGAAACATCGATGGTATGAACCTTCAGGAAATATTGGAAGAGGAGAGTCATCAGAAGAAGAAACTTGAAGAAGAAGTCAGAGCTTTAAGAAGTCAATTATCGCAGCTGTCTACTGAAGCTAATCAAGTATGTTCTTTATGGAGGTGTACTTATTATGTGATCTAGACTATCTGGTTCTTGCTATATATTTAATTCCAATTTCAGCCTTTTACAGTCACTTTGGTGCATCTATGACCTTTTATAACAACTGGCTTGTCTTTAAGAATATTTAATATTGCAAAATGATTGATGAGCATGATGTTACGTGCTTTGAGTTTTAACTCACACTGGAAAAGGTCATAGCTACTATATCTAGATAACATACTAGTGTGTTTAACAGGGAGAACATACTAGTAGGTTTTACTAGATTACAACTTTTAGCGTCTGTGTAAGAATTTTTTTTATTCATGAGCTGTCATGTTTAATCATGTAGACTGTAGTTTAACAGCACCAGACCCTGATATTATGTTCACAGAGTAGAAGCTATCTCGGGAGAGGCAGAAATGGAAACACTGTTGCTGGTCTAGATTGCCTATCGCCCCTAAATCATCTACAGTCTAGAGACAGTAGTAATGGAGAAAGAGCATCAATTGTGAACCTTCACGAACAAGGTGCCGATTAGTGTTTTCACAACTTTGTCATTCTCTTTGAGTTTTCAACTAATCTACCAATCTATCTGACAGTTGGGTTGCAAAAGATTTTGTCATTGCTCGAGTCAGAAGATGCCAATGTACGAATACATGCTGTAAAGGTGGTGGCCAACTTGGCAGCTGAAGGTGTTCTATTTTCCTTGCTCTCACATTCCTAAAAGTTCCTCTGTTTGATGCTTGTTTGTTTCTTCTTATAGTTAATCTTAAAACAAATTATAATCAGAGATTTGATCAGTTGTTCTAACTTGTTCTTTTTGACACATCATGAAAATGAATGTATGTGTAAGTACAGTGACTAGTTTTAAAAATGTTTCTAAGAAATCTGAGGGACACTGTAAAGTTCATACTGCTTTTACAGTCACGTTTATTTCTTAAATAATCTCTCAATTGTTGCTCAATTCTGAGCAGTTGCACATTCTTGAATGACTTTTGATTTGCTATTGCCGATGCCATTTCACATTATAATGCACAAACTGATGTGTGCATACAATGTATTCTACAGAAACAAATCAGGAAAAGATAGTTGAAGCCGGAGGTCTCACTTCATTGCTGATGCTTCTTAGAAGCTACGAGGATGAAACTATTCGCAGGATCGCAGCTGGTGCAATTGCCAATCTGGCAATGAATGGTAATTTGTTCGTACTTTACTTTCTAACTTCTTCATTTTTACCTGTTTTACCTTTTTGGCTCGGTAAGGGTGCCCATTTCAGCTAAATGATGTACTCTTTGGAGCTACATCATTTTTGAGAACAATATCTTTTCTGCTTGTTCAGAGGCCAATCAAGAACTTATAATGGCTCAAGGTGGAATTTGTCTATTAGCAATGACAGCTTCTGATGCTGAGGATCCCCAGTCTCTTCGAATGGTTGCTGGAGCCTTAGCTAATCTGTGTGGCAATGGTATGATTATTTGATTTCGTAGTTTGTCTCAATATATCTGGCCTTTTTTTATCAATCCTCAAGTCTTTTTACCCATGGGATTGCAGATAAACTACAAATGAGGCTGAGATCTGAAGGTGGCATCAAAGCTCTGTTAGGAATGGTGAGATGTAGACATCCCGATGTTCTCTCTCAAATTGCACGCGGCGTTGCAAATTTTGCTAAGTGTGAATCCAGGGCATCTTCTCAATGTAAGTTATTTAGAATGCCTGTAAAGGTGTTGATTTTTAAAAATTTTTTTTTTGAATAAACAGTAATATATATTTGTTTATTGCATCATAACATATAGTAGTTATTTGTTTACCATTTTGGAAAACGGTGTTATAAATGAACCAGCATTCCAGCACAGAAGTTTTTTCCCTGACAATTCTCTTTGAAAAAAAAAAAAAAGCAAGTTGGCAGAATACCGTGTTTCCAGAAATTTTGAGCACAATGCAAGGGAGAAATATCTGTTAGTATATACATCATCAATGAGGTGAAGGATAATTTCTATATTGTGATTCTCATGATAATGCACAATATTAGGCTCAAAACCTGGGCGATCTCTCTTGATAGAAGACGGTGCATTGCCATGGATTGTACAAAATGCTAACAATGAAGCGTCGCTTATCAGACGTCATGTAGAACTTGCACTCTGCCACTTGGCACAACACGGTATCTGTCTTATATTGAATGATAAAAACCTATATATATGATATCCAAACATATTGTTAATTGAAAATTTCTCTCACGTGTCGTTTTTCAGAAGTAAATGCAAAAGACATGATTAGTGGAGGAGCCCTTTGGGAGCTCGTTCGTATTTCACGTGACTGTTCTCGTGAGGACATTAAAGCACTCGCTCGCCAAACTCTGACATCAAGTTCAACCTTTGTAGCCGAAATGCGTCGCTTGCGAATCGAGGTTTAATTATCACCTTACTTTTGTTTTGTTGTTTGTATTGGTAGCCATAGAAGTTGTTGGGAGTGTCCTCCACAGCCCATAAGAATGCTGGCTCAAGAGAGGTGATTGCTTCTGCTAGAAAAGATGGCTGAAGTATGTACTTTATGTTTAAGCCTTATTCAATTATCAGTTCCTGCATTAAAAATTCTTATTTTTTGGTGGGGGAATCACCAATATACGGTTGCTTCAGCTTCAATTTTGTAAAAAGTTAATTGTTCCATTCATGAGCTGTATATAAGAAGATAATGAAATTGTTTAATTTTGTTTGCAGATTCCTTAATTACGGAATCAAGCTTGAGCCCTTTATTGAACTTCATCAAATTATATTATACACTAACATATTTCTCGCCACATGTTAGAATGAATTAAAATGACGCTTGGTTGAGCAAAAACTCGAAATTAAATTTTCTACTACTTAACTGCTAGCTATATATATTTTAATATTTTTTCACATGTAATTCAGTTGTTTTGGTGTCAAATTCAGTCCACTACCGCAGTTCCTGGTCATGTTTCTTATTCGCGACACAAACCGTCACATCTAAATATAATTTGATTAATTTATATCACCCAATATGGATTAGTATCCATGGTCAGGTTTTTTGGACTTTTTAACCTAAAAAATTGTAAATATTTTATTGGGGCTTTATATTATGCAAAGGACACTTTCGGTTGTGTGAAATAGTCATCAAAATTAATTTTTGATTTTGACTTAATTTTAATTTGATTTTTAATTCAAACTAAATTGAGTCTTACGAATATACATAGAACCCCATATTAATTCTCTATAACATAGCATTAAATGATAAGATCAACAAATTAGATTTCTTCTTTCTATTTTTAATTGATCTTATTATTTTATGGTACATCACTTGCGACATATTATGTTATTCATCATTTTTTAATGAAGATAAATAATAGTTATATGACACTGGAAATCACAGTAGTTGCTAATTATGACATGAATAATGCAGGTTTTTTCTAATATTAAAATAAAGAAATTTCTATTTCTACATATTTACATGTCCTAATTTTCAAACAAAATAAAGCCACTTTACCCGAAAATGGTTGACATCTCGGGTGATCGACTCTCACATTGCGCGTGGGTCCCACGTGAATAAAATAATGTCCTGTACCCCGAGGTGTGTGTTTGGTCATTCCCTATGCCATCCCCTATGTTCGTGTAGCATGGTTCTTTTCAAACATGGAGAAGAAATCCAATCACTCTTTGTAATCATAGAAATAAGAGTTGATAGAAAACAAATACTCTTTGAGAACAATTTACTTTTCCATTTCTCCTACCAATGTTCAGAATTTAATAAAAAAAAAAAAGGCTCCTACAGCGATGGTCTTAGCAGTGGATTTCCAATGGATCTGTGGAGCAACATTAATTTCAGAATCTGTGCAATACAAAGCAAATTATGGAGAGTACTTAAGATTTGGAAGAAGAATTATCAGATAAAAAAAAAAATTGATTTTGAAAGATAATTTTGGAAGAGAAGAAACGATGATTAACCATTATAGATCCGGAATTATATTACATTAGCAAAAGAAGGAAACCTAAGTAGTGATGAAAAAAACCTAGCATGTGAGAAAGAAAGGAGGAGACACTGTACTGTCTATTGTCCAAATGCAGTGAACACTTCGTGAATCTAGACATACTGATTACTCCTCTCAGTTTGTAGGTCCCTTTCCAATCCATTTACTGCTAGAGAAAGAGAGAAGTACATATACATACACATATATATATATATAGAGAGAGAGAGAGAGAGAGAGGGAGGGAGAGAGAGAGAGCTTCGACGATCAAAACTCTTATCTGTAACCTTTACCCCGCAGTTTGTTGCTGCCATTTGATATGGAAGTGATAGTTATGCCTCGAGAAGGAGCTAAGGTTAGAGCAGTGCACGTGTAACCCAGAACCCAATAATCATGTCTCTCTGCTCACTTATCAACCCCAAAAAGCATTAAAGAAAAATCAAGAAATTAAGGATCATTGAGGGTGTATGTAAAGCATAAATCTATTCCTATATTGTCAAGGATGAAAAATGAACTTATAAGTTGAAATCAACTTACGGAAAATACTTATGCTTTCATTTATATAAGATATCTCCCATTTCTTGTTGAATTACCTTTTAGCCAAATTTGCATGCAGTGAAAATATTGTCTCTTCCTTATCTTGGAAGTTGAAATTCACTATCTTTTACGTACGGAATTTTCAATTTCTCTATCCCAAAAATATTTGGTAACAACTAATTAAAAGATTACAAGATTTCGAGAAGAAAAATGGATGATAGAAGAGCAGTGAATATGTATAAGACTAGAAGTAAATATTAAGGCCAGAAACTTTACGGTGTATGTTGAAAATGTTATAAATAGGTTAATTTTATGAAACTGAAGAAGCTGAGATGCAGTACTAAAATAGGAAACCTTAAGAAACAAACCGCCGAGAAAAGAAACCTAAAACCCCATTGTTTTCTACTTTTCTTCGGCAGGAAGTGACTGAATGATTATCAGACAAGTTATCAGACCTGCAACGAGAAA
This sequence comes from Fraxinus cuspidata, assembly GCA_903798385.1. NCBI lineage: Eukaryota > Viridiplantae > Streptophyta > Magnoliopsida > Lamiales > Oleaceae > Fraxinus > Fraxinus cuspidata. The sequence goes on along the minus strand of CAIGRP010107958.1, from coordinate 19,258 downwards.
TCAGAAGAAGGAAGAGAGAAGAGAATTGAAGGTGAAACTTCATTTCTACTCCGAATTGTCATCAAAGAAAATGTGAAATGCTGAAAAGCTGTTCTCATAAAATTAAACCACAAGAATTCATGAATTTGTACATCCCTCTTCAATTAAAAGGCAGACTAATCACCAGATGACACCATGAACTCAAATTAAAGCTAGTTTCAAAGAAATTAAGAAGAATGCAAAGTGATTTTGAAGTGAAATCATGTCAAGCGAAAATCAAGGATCCTGGTTTTTGATTTCATTGGAAGGGAGGAGGACCTGTCCCCCAGTATGCCTCAGCTGGTAACTGACATGAATTTATTAGATTTGGAGGCATCCCATGAAAAAGATTTGAATTAGGATCAGCCATAAGTTGTTGTGGCTGCTGCTGCTCTTGATGTTGTTGTTGGCCAACAATTCCCGGGGATCCAAGGGGGCCGCTTCCAGGCACCGGCAATTCTTCATCCTCTAGAGGAAGCCTCTCATATGCTGCATTACCAAATGTTGCTGCCATAATCACCACCGGCCCAGAAGCGAGAAGCGGCCCCACCACGCTGCCACCAACAACTTGGCCTTGCCCTCCGGCTAAATAGATGGTTAATCCTGATGCAACAGGAGGAGCTGGAGGTGGCAAAAATGAACCTGAGAGGGACAGAATTTCGAATCTTCCATTTAAGGTCACTACAGCTCCTGGTGCAGCTGGTTGCCTTATAGTAACATTAGTGACAGTACCACTGCCGCTCAAGATGCAAACCCCTCTTTGCCGCCTTGTGGCGAAAGTGGATATACTTTCTTGAATATCACAACCATTGGCAACTTCCATGACATGAGATCTGAGTGCGTTTGCACTATCTCGAGTGATTATGATTGGAGGTTTGGGCCTGTTCTTGGAACCAGCAGGTCTTCCTCTAGGTCTTCTTGTAACCTCTCCTTCCCCAGAGATAGGCACTAGATCTTTGCCTCCGGTTGGAGGAGTGTTGGAACTTGTGGTGGTAGTGGGGGTGGAAACACCATAATTCTCATCAGAATCTCGCTTCAGGTTCCTGTTTGGATTGCTATTCCCACTTTGTTCATCTTCGGGATTCTGTTGGTGCTGGTGGTGCTGGAACCGGTGGTGGTGGAGTTGTAGATCTCTAGCGTGAAAGGGAGGCGGCAAAGAACGGCCATGAGCTGTTAGTTGATCCATGGGTTCACTCGTTGATTTGAAAATCTATTTGCTTTTTCAAAGATGGACAAATTTGATGAATTTTCTTGGGAATTTGATGAATCAAACTGTACTAACTTTCACCAGAGAGGAGGTGGAAATGAATTGTGGAAGAATTCTCCAAAAATTGAGCTGAACTAACCATGACTTATCCCACTAGCCTCACGTGATAACTCTATACTCTTCTTGTTAAGTTGAGTTTGTTGCTGTTGGTGAGTTTAAGGGAGAATGAAGAGAGAGGAGAGGAGAGAGAGTAGATATACAGTATGTAAAACGAGTTTAATCCTTTTTATGATGGGAAGCTTAGTTGCTAAGTGGTGGGTTGGGGTTAGGTCAATAGGGGTGAATTCATTTGAATGGATGGGGAGGGGAGAGGGGCTTTAATTTGGTGAGACAGCGTGCCAATGGCGCTTGGGCGGTGGGTATGGGACCCTCTCTCTCTCTCCTTTGTCTCTTGCCCCTCCCTGGCCTAGGATTACTACAACTAGGAGGACACAAGTTCTCAAAATCTTATTTAAGTGTTATTGGTGGATCGACTTAAAAGTTTAAGTATCAATCAAGATCGACTTGCTTAATGAAGGGCAAGAATAAGGACGTACGTTCTAGAATCTAGTGCTCTTGAACAACATATAGATGATGATTTTATGGTATTGTTGAAGCAAGTGCACAAACCAACATTTAAATGATAATGATAATGATTTGAACAAGAGTAATTATGTATATACTACATTAATCGTGTTAAAACAACAATGTACATGACATTAAATTAAGAGTGAAGTGAAATACCAATATATGCTATATAGAATGGGGGTAGTACATAGCATTATTCTTTTGAGTAATATGGGATATGATATGGAAATAAATGATAAACATTTTCCTTGACACTTTTGAATGTGACAGGGTTATAGATTTCCTGAAGTTGAAGTTTCATAACAAAATTTATTCAATTCTCTTCAAATAGCGAGTAAGAAACGAATTAAGAACTATATATTATGTATATTGTCAAGAAAAGTATGACCGGTCTAATGAAGTTTTTTTTTTACATTGTCCTCCGTGTCTTGGACATGCTAGTGTTTCGATTTTACAAGTTTGTACTATGTTTAATTATTATCAATAAATATACTATCAAGTGATTTAATTAAGAAAAGAAACATATGCCCCTTCATGACGGTTTTTTCATTTGTAATTAGATTATAGGCTTGTTTGGGCCGAATTAAAATCGGATTTTATTCTAATTCAAAGTCAAATAATCAATATTAACCACTTCTTTCATGAATTCCCCATCTTTTCAACCACATATTTCAAAACAATCTACTAAAAATCTAATTTTAATCCCCACCAAACACTCTATATTTCGGACCGATTCTTGATTTTTTTTGATCGAGCTGATTGGTCGGATCTTATAATAGCACTTATAATTTAAGTCTAAAAACAAAACTTTTATTAGTGACATGAACTCAATTAATATAGTCATTGCCTCCTCTTGCCACTCACCCCACCCATTTCTTTCTTGCGCTCTTTATCTCAACCCGAATTCTTGTTTGTGGTTCTAAGAAATATGGCCATAAACCTAGAAGAAAGCATTCTTTCATGTTTGTGCCAGTATTTTCTTGAAGATGATAATCAAATTTATCAACACATTGTATTTTTGAAACGTGTGTAGAACAAGATCATCTTAAAAATGGTTTACAAGGGAATACTGCTCAATATTCAAGCATCAACTTACGTCGTGGAAGCAATTAGTCATTAAATTTCGCCCATCTTTAACTATCAGTGTCCACACCAGTTCATACTAATTTCTAGTTGGCGACTCGTGTCATCTGCTTCTATACCAGCTATAACATTCATAGTATATGTAACTCATTTTTAAAATCGACTTGTAAAAGAAGCCCTCAAATAGTTATAACTTTAACAACATAGAACACAATTAGCTATTACAGTTTTCTTCTCTCTTCTTAATTACATGCAAATCAGTGAATTGGAATAGGTCCAAAAAACTTTAGAACGGATTTGAGTCAATGTTTATACAAGAGCTACCGTTTCCCCCATTTTACGCAGAAATAATGGCATAACTGCTGACATTTATTATTTTAATGCAACAAACTGGACATTTACGAAGGTGACGAGGGAGGGAGACACCCCTACCCCCCCCCTCCCCGTTGCACATGTGGGTCAATATGGGAATTTGGAATAGACCAAGACCCATCCACGCCCAAACAATTGGGTCAGTCAGGTGCAGACCGTGTCTGAAGGACGATCAATCGAGATCCCTCTAGCCACTGTTTCATTTTTAATTTAATTTCTCTTGGATATTGTTAAGGTTTCAACATGTTTGTGTTGGAAATTAAGGATCGAAATTGTACATTGAGCCTAGAACTTGTGTGCGAACTCGATCTGAATACACGAATATCGAACCAAACAGAGCAAAAATTGGATCCTTACGAGTGTCCACATTTTGAATTATTTATATTTTTCCAAATGGACTCTTCAACTCTCAAAATGAAATGTAATTGTAGAGTTATTGGTGATGTAATTGTGAAGTTATTGGTGGTGCTAAGTGTGTAACACCTATAACTGTTGGACATTCATGCCACTTATTCATGGCCATTAGATTACAATAAAACTCGATTTTCCTCCATTCTCTACTGATGGATTCCTTTATGCTCCTGCACACAGTTTTGAGTTTACATTTTCCTCTGAAATATTCTCCATTTCCAAAGGCTCGATGGTCATGTTCATATACTTAGTCAGCTAGTCGAAGTAGCATTTAAAGTGCTCTCTACTGAATTTTGGTTGCAATCTGGAAGATAGACGCTTGAATGAAACCTCAAACACTTACGATGAGGAACGAATCTCTTTTAGAGAAACTGTGCTTACATATGCATCGGTTTGCTAATTCTTCCTTTTTGCAGTTCAAATCACTGTCCCGTTTTGTTTGTATTTTCTATTATGTTCTTTTCAATACATAAATAAAAATTATATTCTGTAAATAAATAGTTTAAAAGATTGAACTTCCATGATTGGAAATGCCTTTAATTTATTTTTTATTTGAGCACTATACTATTAATGTTGAATTCTAGTATTGTGTAAGTACATTCAAATTTGATATGGAATTTGTATGAATTTTAGACGAGCCTGTAACACAAGATTAGAATAATGGTCGACATGATCCTTTTTAATTAGGTTCTTATGAGATCAACCTTCGAACTTGAATGTTAATAAAAATTCTACACATGGAATCAGTTGGTTCTATACAAGTAGCGGAACTGAACTAGACTCGAACTAGTTGGTTTTGGTTCTCTCAATGTCTTTTAATGCTTGAACAAAAAAAATATCGAGTATAAATTGTTGACTAAATCTTCTAAGTTCACTTTCATACTTATTATTTCAAGCAACAAGAGTGTAGATTATTCCAAATGCATATCAATTCATGTAAATGCATCTAAATTAGTTCATGGTTATTTAATTATACATTATAAAATAATTTTGAAATTAAATTTGTAGTTGGAATCAAGAAATGAAACACAACTGTGCAGTTCTCAACTTTAAGACCTAAAACCACTCAATGTTTAACTTGAACAGGCCAATTCTGATTTGATTCAATTGGTTGAGAATATGTAAGAAAATATTTAAGATACGTTTTTGTGCACCATGATCAGAACATAGATGTCAATCTAAATTATAATTTACTGATGACTAATAGAAGTTGGTGAATCGATACTCATGGTGGTACGTATAGTCTATTTTTAATTGGAGATGCATTACTATATAGTCAATTCAAATAATTAATAATTAATGTGGAGTCCTAGCTACTTCAAAGAAAACCAAAATATGATATTAATTAATAACCTATTCCAAAATTAGTAATAGCTTTTTTTCCATTGGTGGATTTGCTAATTGTTATGTTGTCTGCTCTATGGATAAGTTGGAATAGACTGTCTTTGTTTTTAATAATTAGACATTATTTAGAGAAAAAAGGAGTTAATTTATTATTCAGACTGTACTGTCCATTAACGAAAAAAAATTCGCAATCAATTTTTTCCCAATATTTCAATTTATTTGGAGTACTATACTCTCCATTACTTACAACAAAAGAAATAAAACGTTCTTAACTTTTTTCGTTGTATTTTTATTCTCAATCTTCTATTAATTAGCACATCTTATCCTCGATGACGGTAATCCATTAAGGGGGAGTAAAAAACTTATTTTCTCTTCATATTTTTTTTTTCAATAAACAAAGCCAGTAATAAATACAATAGTTCAACAAGATATTTTGTCCAAATTAACAAAATATTTGGATTGAAACTATCATCGGAGTCAAAACTTGTCAATTGAAATATACCAAAAAAATTGGAGATGTAGTGTGAAAATAAATAAAATTTGAGGACCTTCATTATAATTGAAATATGGTTTTAATATAAGTAAACTTCTTTTATTTTCATTCAATCTTTGAAAGTGTTCTCAAATTCCCCTTCCATTTTGAACAACTTTCAACAATTTAAGCATTCCGTTCAAATTAGGTAAAATTGACGAGAGTTTTTGATCCATTTATACATTTTTTTGCACAAATTTCAAAGTACATATGCTTTTTGTCAAATCGGACAAAGTTGACAAAAATTATAATTTATTTATTAGCATATGTTTGGCAAGGGTTTATATATATATGTTTATATATGTTTTTAAATAGATAAAAATAAATTATGGATAAGTAGATAGTATGTATCCTGTATCCCACACAATATGTGGATGAAAATGATTATGTAGAATTTAAATTACAAATATATAGAAATGAGTTATGATAAATGGATAATGCACATGGTTTCCTATAATATGTGGATAAAAAGTGACACTGGCCGAACATAGATACACTACAATCTCTCTGAACAACTTTGTTTAGATCGTAATTAGAGGACATTTTGATAAGAAAATCTTATTTAGTATCAATTTTGGTGATAGTAACTTTTAACTTCATTGAATAAGTTTAAATGACTCTTATGTTACCTAAACATGTGCTAATGACAACAGCTAATAAATAATATTACTCTTCTATAAAATGATATTATAGGTCATTTTGCATGAGAATAAGAAAATGATAATAATTCTCTGAGAAGGAAAAACTGACAGAGAGAAATACTAACCAATGAAAATGGGTCAAACAGGCAGTCCATCTGCAAACAAAGAAAGTTGGATTCATCTCTGATTAGGGTAGTCCCAACGCAATCATCAAACTCATGTGCACGTGCATGCAGGGTATAATTAACTCTGTGTCCCAATAAAAGGTTTTTGCATATACGGAATATTCAGTTTATGTCGAAATATAACTTGAGAAATTTTTCTCGTGGGCAGGATAAAACTGTCTACAGTCTGATGTAAAAGGAGAACATTGCTTAAAGTCCTCTTCAAAAATGAGAATCGTAAGTAAAGTTCTTTTCAAATGGTCAATATAAGACTACTGTTGATAGAAGAACATTTTCGATATAACCGTTGGAATTAATTTTTTTCGACAACAATAACTTGACCAAGACATTTATTTGGCATGGTTCAACAACAAAATTAAAGTGTTTATAAATATTCATATTTCTTCCTCTTAATTTTGACGAGAATTAGTTGTTATCATAGAGCAAAACTCATATTTTCATAGAACATCATTGAATTATAACCTTAAAAATAGAAAAAATGAAAACATGGGTAATTCTAATTATCGAGTATTATGCATTACAGATCTATATAGAAACAAAAATTTTCCCAATATGAATTTATCCTTTTATAATTATTCCTAACAGTATCTAAACACGTTCAATAGAAAATTAGGATAAATAAATGTTTGTTTGAGCCCCATTTTTTGTGTAGAATACATTTTGGAATAGTAGATTGATAAAGAATTTGAGGTTAAAAATGAAGGAAAATTTTTTGGATTACGTGTAATATTATTTTATTGATGAATGTATGATTGAAAAGAAGAGAGAAAAATATATTTTTTAAAAAATAAGGATCAAATAAGGACTAAATGAATAATGTTACATAAATGTATCGTTGATATTTAACAGCAATATTATTATATTTTCACGTATACAGGTGATAAACACGAATAATGCTACGTAACTTGAAAAGGCATAATTAAATTTTGAAGGCGGCTAGAGGAACCAGATGTAGTGGGCAGCAACACCTTCACAGCCGTCTGCTTGCTACTGCATTTCTCCATTACAGTTCTCTCACTGCCCTTAACTCTCATTGCGCCAATTATTTCATTTTCACTCTCTCTGCCTCAAACTTGAGAACTCGTATCATCGGTCACATATTCCCACAAACTCTAATTTATAAATAAAATGTCGTTTAGGGTTTTTTCTTCTTGTTTTAACAAGGTGGGAAGTCAAATTCTTATAGTTACTAATACTTTTACTCAAACACTCACTGTATATTTCAACAGTAGAATTTTAAATGAATTCTAATAATATACAAATTATCGAATTAACCTTATAGTTCAGTGACTGCATAGGGTCCATCGAGATGACCCGTCGGAATAATTTTAGTACAAAAATTTTATGTAATAATACAAACAAAACATCATTTTCCAGGGAAGTCAACGATTTCCTCTCGAGAGCTGAAATTCATGCTGTTCACCATAACAGCCATCATTTGTAATTTGTTCTTGCAATTGTTTTACAAATGTGTCTACCTGTTTTGTCTTTCCCTCAGGTCAATGAATGAAATTAATAAAATTAATTAATTAATTAATTAAAATAATGCTTGATTGATAATCCAATTGTCGACAGTAGAGTACAAATTTTACTCTTTTTTTTTTTCATTTCAAATTGACTCAAGGACAAGAAAATTAATAATCATGATCTGGAATACATACTTAGATTATAGTCTCTCTCACTGAATTGAAGAAAACAATAATAATAAAATAAAAGGCTCTTAATTTTCCCCATGATTTTACTGTTGGTCCACATGCAAAAAGAAAAATCAAAAGACTAAAAATCATCAAACAAATTGTTGCTTGTGGAAGTCCCAAGTTTGATATCGCGAATTGCAATTCTTCTTTTCTCAATCGATATGAGTACCTCGAGGTATTTTTGGTTTGAAAGTATTTTATAATCATTGCGTATTATGTATTTATCGTGGGTTTCGGGATTGAGTAGAGTAGTACTCTTTTGTATTCATCCCTTTTGGTCATTTGTGAATTCTTTTTGTCTTCACCGTAGTTTAAGTAAATTCCGTCTTTGAATGTTTTGGTTAAAATTTCAAATTGGGGCTTCTGCACTATATAAATGGCTTGATCAAACCTCTTTGATATCTATATATATATGGAACATATTCCCAAAACAAAGTAAATGAATTCGTAAAGAGTTTCGGCTTAAAGTATGAACAGTGAATGTGTTGAACCTTGTGAACACTTGGAAGTGGGGTCTTCTAGGATGGCATAGTCTTCCCTTTAGTATGTACAAAAAATTAACTTAAAAAATAAAGCAGGTTTGGGTCTTGTGCAACAAGCTTATTTTAATGTAATGCTTATCTTAATCACAACTAATTTATTATTAATATATACAATGGAATCCCATTACCTTCCCCATTAAACAACTGCCTTAAGCTAGCTAATCTATGGTGGTACATGGACCACTTGAAAGAACACTATTACTTTTTAGCACCTAATTAAGGATTGGAATCTATCATTATGTTACCTCTTGATTTGTTGTCGAGTTGTTGTCCAAGAATAAAATTTTTATACGTCTTCTGTCTGATAGGTTAAGATTTTTAAATGAAAAATCTTGTTTAAGTTTTAATTGAAGAAATGATTTCAATCTGCATTTGAGATTAAGAGCGTGTTAAAAACCCTTTTAACAACTTAAATTTTTAGACAATATATTTTCACGATTACTAAGAAAGTTAATTTATAAATAACAAGTGGAATCCCGAATTGAATGCATGTTCTTGATTCGCCTCTTCATTTATATATAGAGTTTGATGTAAAATTAAGCCAGGCTTGTGTGGGATAAAGTATTATCCCATGTTCTAACTTTCTTGGGAGGTGCTTTTGGCTTGAAATTTGTTGCACCCCATTTTCTTATTCTTTGTGCAATGTCCAATCCATAGGTTCCAAGTTGAGATTAATTAATGCAAACTGCATCTGTAATGGCATTTTTCTAAAGAAACTAAACAGCCGACCAATTTGAGGTCAGCACGTGATGATAGTGATTGATTTGGAATCCTTTATTGTCTTTTGACATCCTAATTAACTTCAAGTTCATCTGCATCAAACGTTAATAATCTTGTCTTGTCAACTCTTTCTTGATTATATTGTAGATCCAGCTAGGGTTTTTGAACAACCCCAGTTAAGACCATTCCCTACAATGCACATCAAATCAAAATTTCTTGTCTATTTTTTCCAATAAGTTTAATATGACAGAAATATAATGTTTAAGATGGTCATAATTGATTGGGATTCAATTTATTGAATGATCATAAAATTAAACTTTTGTTGGGACGAGAATAAATCAACATAAGAGAGAAAGAAACGAACACAAGATTGATTCCAATAAAATAGTTAGAATCGATCTATCATCACTTGTTGATACCGCCATGACACCTAGACAATTTCAATTAATTTCAATCAGCCAGCTCCCTACTCGATTCTTCAAGATTGCATGAACCCTTCTGAAATGTAAAAAATGAAATCGAGAATTTCGAATAACTAACCCAGCTGCTAAAGTAGTTAAGTCAGTGATGGAGTCCCACAATTAGTAAAATGAGTACGGTAAGAAGGGAGTGCTGCAAATTACACTTTACATATATAGTTTTGGCCTAATTTCTTTTATATTTATATCTGTTCTCCCACATAACTTAATGATCATGCCAATTAACTGCAATTAATTAGGCTAAAACACGAGTTTTTTATATACTGTAAAACATAGCAAGTACATAAAGTAAGATCCCTACCTATTTGGAAGAGCTGATTTCTATAGGATCCTTATTGTACAATTTAGAAACTTCGGAAGAATTAAGGAATTAATTAATTATTCAAGCTGGGAGTAATTAATTATATTGTGAGCTTTTTTTACTAATTAAATTCTACGAAATCTAGATATATATATTGTTTTAATTCAATCTTGAAACTTGTTAAACTTTTCCAGCATTAGACATATGTGAGTTTTCTGTATTATTAACTCAAAAGAAATATTTAATTAAAATTTTTCCCCCTAAACATATATAAAATATACATTCTAAAAGTCATCAACTTGAAGAAATCTTATGTCTTCTAAAGTAGGTCAGTTCAAGGACATGATAAATGATGGGACTCATAAATTATTACAAACAAAATAATAATTTAATCAGATAAAATAAAACAAATTGATTGTAGTTTTAGGATTAACTATTATAGGAAATTGGTTTATTTAATTAATTAATTAATTAATATAGCAGTAAACCAAGCAACTTTTTTTGGATTATTAATAAGTACATAAAGAAGAAGGCTAGAACCCGGCATTCTAGGATATCTACCTAGGTTTGTCTTTGATAAATTATGACTGTTAACCAACCCTGATTCAACTTGTCTATGTAATCGTACTGCCATTTTGATTTTTCTTAGTTAAATTGATGTTTCATAAAATACAATATTAAGATGTTTGGAAAAGTCTTAATATGTTAAAAACTTAGCATTAAATATGGCTGATAAATATACTTATTTGCTGAACAAAATGAAATTGGGATTTTCTTACTTATTTTTAAATAAGCAAAACAACTAAATACGGAAATTCAATAAAATATTTTCCCTTCACTTCAAGACGGTAATTGTTATCAATGACAAGATGCACTATTTAATGTAAGGTTGATTATAAGAATGGGATGTAAGTGTGACAATGTGCAAAGACTGAAACTTTTAGTGTAATGAAAATATAGTGCAATAAATAAAAATTGTACTATTGTAACCACCCTTTAAAATGACTTATTCATAAATTTTTCGGCGAACTTATTTTTTGTTGTCGAGTGGAAATATTGACACCATATTTTTATTTGATATACAACTTTTTTGATTTATACTAAAGGTTCCCTAGTTTTGTTCATTCTCACACTTGTATTTTCAACTTTTTTCATCTCATTCTTGTTTTCACTAATTAGTACATCGAGTCCTAATAACATTTTTTATCTAAAAATTCCGTCCAAGGCATAAAATGACTTAATGGACCCTCAAATATTAATAAACTATTTGTGTGTGGTGCAAAATATTTGCCACTCATTTCAAAACATACGAAGATAAAATCTTTTGACAGGAATTAAAAAGGTGCAATAATATAAAAGTGCGGTGTGAATATAATTATCATTTGTTACCATTCTTTAAAGATATTATGCATATGCATATGCAAATGCAATTTAATAAAGTAGAGTATGTAAATAGTAGAAACGCCTTATATTGATGAAGTAATTCATAAATTTTTCTATCCCATTGAATATATAACCCTCAAATCCTTTTTGTTTTTTTTTTGATAAACTATAACCCTCAAATCAAGTGTTTCATAAGTCCACAATTTTGATAATATTAATAATAAAAACCCTATTTAATGTCACGTTGATAGTGGATTGAAACCTCCATGTTTATAAACGTTATCTGCAATTTACCGCACTCATAAAATCTCCATTACACGGATGATTAATCAACTATTACTCGCATTCAGAAACTTGCTGTCATGTACCGCGATTCTAACATTTATTACAAAGGTCATTATTACCAGTTCTACAAAAAAATATGCTCAAATTTTACGTTGCTGATAAAATAAACATCATGCAATTATCTAGTAAATATATCTTAGTTAAAAATAATACGTTAATGGTCGACGTAGAGATTGGAAGGTGATATCACTCTATACAATTTTCAGAATTAATGGAAATTATTTTTTGATTATCTAATATTGAAGGTCTACTGACCTATATACCTGACAACGAGCAATACTTGAGAATTTTTTACAATAAGAAATCTTCTAGTTTTTCTCACTAGTTATTCACATCATTATTAATCCGAATGATCTAATCTGGATGACAAATTCTTTTTTTAAAGATATTGAATTAGAAGTTCAATTTAAAATACAACAGAATTGGACAAATATTTTACAGCAGAAGTCAGATGAAGATCGATATAATTATCACATAGTTTACTAATTAAGACAAAAGATTTAACATGTAACATAAATATAGATTCTCATGATTTGCAAATAAATTTCAATGGAAAAATAAAATATTGTAAAAAATAACGTATTATATAGAAAGTTTATTCTAAACTGCATTTTCAGAAACTAAAAGGCATATCATAAATAATATCTTCCCCACTGCTCAATTTAATTAAAAAGACCAGGCTCCGTTCTTATTTTTCTCTCTTAAATTGGCGCTATAACTCGTAATTGAGCTTGATTATTTTATATAATACAAGCATACTTGTTGGAGAATTAATTTTTTATCAGAAAAAGGATTAATTGTCCAAATACATTGATAGCTTAGTTGGCATAATGGCCAGCCATAAACCTCAAGGTCTGAACAATAAAAAAAGGGGCCAAAAATTATAAAAGTTTAAATATAGGGAAAAATTCATATCTCACATATAAAGTACATGACAATTCAAAACGCAAACAATAAGTTTAAATTTTCAAATCTCAGGTGATAACTAAATAATTAAATATATTTTATTAATTAAATATATTAAGGTCGCGATTATATAATTAATTGTCATGGTTACATATTTATAGATCACAACTTATTTATTTGTCACATATTATCAAATTAATTTGTCATATATTATTTTTCGGTCACATATTATTAAATTAATTGGTCACAAATTATTTTGCGATCACAAATTAAAAATATTATAATCAAAATTTATTTATTGATTACAAATCACAATTTTTATGGGTCAGAACTTATTAATGATAACATATTTTTAAATTAATTGGTCATAAATTATTTTTCAGTTACAAATTATCGAATTTGTAGGTCAAAATTATATAGTTGGTCACATACACCAAACACTTCACCCCCACCCTCAATCCCAATTTACTATCAATATTTGGTCACAAATCAACCATATAGTTGGTCACAAGTCGCCATCTCCTGTCTAAAACTGTAGAGCGAAGCCATTGTAAGGTTTAGCCATAAGCCATGGAACAAACATCCATGGAGCCATGAATGGACGACATTGGACGACATAGCTGACGATTTACAAAGCATGAGGTTCAACTCCACCATCACAACTACCGCCACGGACATCCACCGCTCCACCAGTTTTGCTCTTAAACCACCACTTGGACCTCCTCATGCGCCCACTACTTCTACCTTCCTTCTACCGCCGTCAAACCTTATGCCTCCACCACTCCATTAGGCGACCCATGCTGGGACTCTATCCATCGCATCCACTGACTATCCCTCTCCGATCTTCACTTTCTCCACCGCCTCGGCTTCGACTATATCGGATTTGTCTACTTAGCCAACCTCACATCACTGCCCTAAGAAGAGTAACCTAAACCCTCCTCAGGGATCTCTTCATGACTAAGGTAGGGACAAGAAGAAACTTGCGAGTTGTAATAAAGAAGGAACTCGTGAGCCGTGATAAGGTTATAACAGCTTCACCGAGTAGCGACGCAAGTCATGGGAGAAGAAATTGGGCACGATGGCGACGGTTCAGACCGATGGGTAGAGAGAGGAGGATAAAGTGTGTGAGAGATAAAGAGGAGGACACTAGGTATAGAAGTGAATTAGGGTTTGAAAGTTTAATTGGGTTGGGGATGCGGTTATATATATTAATTTATAATATAATTATTAATATTTGAATATTAAATTGTCACGTGATTTTTAATTAAATATACTTCATATCCGATTTTTGGAATGTGGTTTTTAAATACCTGCTCTAGTGTAATTTCCACTTAAATATATTTCAAATACTATGCTTACTGAAAGCTCCACCATATGCAAGCCCAAATATTATCCAATTTTCACGAAACAATTAAATGACAAAACTTTCAAGAAATTAAAATTTATGTTTTCCTTAGTCTAGAGGTTACCTTGATCCTTGACAAGGATGATTTTAGCCTTCAAACACAAGCTCAAAAAACATACAAAAAAAAATGGCTTTCTCTCTTTGCAGAATATTCGACAACGATTATCTCTCAATTTTTTTTTTCATTAAATTAGCAGAAATATAACACCTCTTCATGAGATTATATGTTCTTTGAGAATTTTCGTGTATGTACTATAGAGATGTCAAAGTTGTGTTTCTTTGAAAGCATCAACGTTGAATATTGATATACTCGTTCAAGAGTGATGCCATAAAAATATGTATACCAATATGTGCTTCTTCGAGATCAAGAAACTTAATATTTTTGCAAAATATTAATAATTACATAATTATACTCTTGAGGAGTAACTACATAATATTAGAATAGAAAATTGATTTAAATTAATATAATGCTTCTTTAGGAGCATTAAAATCAAATATAGAACTTTTTTTTTTAACATAATATTTTTACCAGTTGTGATATTGGTTCTTAAGAACAACAAACATTTTTAAAGAATTTTAATAAGTACAAAGTTGTGCTTCTTTAGGAGTCGCAACTTAATATTTTCGTAAAATATTGACATGGATACATTTATCATCTTCGTAAACAAAAAAAAAAAATGTTTGTCTATATTTTTATTTTTATATAAAGTTGTGCTTTCTTCCAGAATAACAACTGAACGTTCTTCTAAATATTAATGTAATATATAATCTTGCATCTTTCAGAGCAATAACTTATATTTTTCAGAAATACTAACCTGTATAAAATTATTTTTGGAGACCAGCACAATATTCTTTTAGAATATTTATATTTATAAAATTTTGATTTCTCCAAGAATAATCAAAATAATATTCTTCTTGAATATTTGTATAGTTGTTTCGGTTTCTTTAGGAATATCATTACAATTTTTTCATATCATTCCCACTAGGTTGTGTGCTTCTTCATGAGTAACAACATAATAATATTTGAAATGTAGTTAAAAGCATAATGTTTCTTGTGGAGTATTAACGCTTTATTTTTCTTTCATTTTGAAGACAAAAAGAAGAATCACTTTTACTAAATCAATAAATTATTTATAAGCCTTCCAATTACTTTTTATCCACCATTCATTTTTGTTTATTTATAATTTAAGCTTAGTTCGGTATTGCTTTGCTTTCAAAATAATCATATAAAGTTCTCCTGAAGAAAGAATGACCTGTGGGAAGAATTGATTGCAAACTTTTGTTTCAAAATTATTGTGCGCCAAAACCAGCAATTGAGCTTTGGTATAAAAATAAATAAATAAGTACTTTATAGACGTGCGTGTGTAAAATTATTAAAATTGACATTATATATATATTGATGTGCTTATATAATATTATTAATAATGGTATGTCCTCGTATAATAATATTAAGTACTTGTTTGGTAGAGATTAAAATCAGATTTTTTTTGTAAATCTTAATAAAAGTTGATGAAATATGTCATTGAAAAGTTATGAAACCCATAAAATACGTGGTTAAAATTTAATTGCCGACTTTGATTTAGATTAAAATATAGATTTTATTCAATACCAAACAGGGGCTAATATTGGTAGTATTGTAAGTTGGACTCTGAAAATCAGTCTCAAATGGAGCCTTAAACTGTTCATAAATACTTATCAAACATAGCATACCTCTCTTTTTACGATCACCAATTGTGGATTATCGACTCCACTATCACCTAGATTGATATTGTGAATAACAACATTAATATTTCTCCATTGAGCACCTTTAGGATAGCAACAACATACTAAATTCTGTTTAGTTAAAATCAATTGCCTATCCATTAATTAGCTAACTTTACTAAATGAGCCCAATTTAAATGACCAAAATCTTCCTTTTATCATTCTTTTTTATCTCATTTCTATCTACCTATAGAATTCATATTCACTATAACTGCATTATACTATGTTAATTTCAATCTAACTCTTCATCTAACCACGATTGTGAGAAAAAAAAAAGATTGTTTCCAGTGGAATCCTAGACACACTGCAAGTCAAAACAGCAGTCCTGCAGAGAAGAAACGAGCCCAGAATATTAGAAAATAACCAAGTTACAGTGAGATTCATCTGAATGATCTGCCAACCTGCAAGAAGAAATCGAATAAACAGCGACAGTAACTCTTCATATACAAAACTCAGTGTTCTAAAATTCAATGAGTAATAAACATACAACACATCGAATTCATGATAATAACTGGTGATTCTGAATAATCGGAACCCCGACTTAAACTACTATAGGTTTCTGTAGCAGAGGGTAGTAGAAAATCTTTACCAATTATCCACACTGTGATCCTATATTTCAAAAACAAATATTATAGACGAAAATTGCAGAGAACAAGCATAGCTTATCATATACATCGAAGATGTAGGTAAGAGACACCAAGCTCAACATGACCTTAGTAGGACTGGACCAACTGATGAGCTAAGGATATCACTTAAGGCTAGCTGAACCTCATTGGAACCATGCTCACAACTTATCAAGCACGAAAGCAATGGAAAGAAACGAGGCAGGTTCTTCACAAATGATGAATCATCTAGACTACACATAGCTTGGAGAGTTGCAACAATAAGTGGTGCTCGTGCAGCTAATTCTCTTCGTCTTCCAGAACCAAGAGGAATCTTCCAGCGGAGTTGCTTGTCAAGAAATGAATCAGCCATCTGTTTCGAGTATGCAGTTTCGATGTAGGATTGTAAGACCTCCTGGCAGAGGTTGACAAGGTAAGACTCCACTTCTGACTCCTTGTTGCCAAGATTCCTATCGACTACAAGATTCTGCAAAAATGTCAGGCAAATTTGATAAGACTCGTTCTCAAGTCGAAGTAGGGGAGGATCCTGCATTTGAGTGATTGACCCAAGTTCTAGCAGCTTCGAACGTAATGCTGCATCGCTGTTTATCTTGTGAGCATGAAGTGCCACGGCATGCACGGCATCAAAGAGGATAACGGTGTTTTCGACCAATAGTTGGGCTCTATACATGTTGTAGATCTCCATGACCGCCTGCCATATATTCAAATGAGAAGTTTATATCAGACATTCTAACGTAATTATATGACAATGAGAAAATAAAGTGACAAGGAGAATTTTATTGAGAAATTCTGCTTGTGGATAGACATAACAGGAACATATGGGATAGAAGCGCAGAGTGAGTATATACACTAGTATGAATTTTCAAATAAAGAAAAAGAATTCTTAATTGCAGCAATCTCAATAACCTTACTACAAATAAGAGAGTTCCACACAAGCAACTTTCAAAGAACACAACGTAAAATTCCAGATACAATGTTATTACATCCTCCATCTCCTTATAAAGATGGCTGTTCTAAAAATATCCTTGGCGTCCCATGGGATTTCAAATTAAGGCATTCCCCTGTCCTCTTCCTTCAATCAGGAAAAGTCAATGCAAGAAATTCTAAGGATGGAGATGAAGAGGGCATGACGATTAATTTGCAACAGGAAATATATGCCTATGCCAACATAACTTTTTTAAAATAAATTAATTTCGAACATGACTACAGAGACATTGAAGAAATTCATGAACTTTAAAAATAATGTTACCCACCTGAATTAGTAAAAGCTGAACAGCAGCTCGACATTTGACGTCAGATATAGCAGCAAGCAAATGATGTCTCCTCGAGTTATTCAAATCATCATCAGGAATACTTGTCCCAGTAGACTCATGTTGGTTCTTCGTATTCAAGTCTTCTTCATTAAGAAGAAAAGAGAAATGGGGAAGCGTTTCATTGGCAGCTTCTTTGAGGGATGAAACCACTTCAAACCACTTGTCTTCAGAAAACAATTCCCCAGCATTGCTCATCAAACGAACAAAGGCAGCAATACCAATACCAGCAAGGCTTTGGTGAGGACGTTTGATAAAACTCACCAATAACATCAGCACTTTCTTCAGAAGTGGATTGACTGTGTCATAAAAATTAACAAAAAGATCCACAACAAGTTGTAGAGCCAGTGTGCACGTCTCGTAAAGCCATGCATCTTGATCAAGTTCCTCATCACCGTTAATCTCATGCCCACTGGATGGGTCAATGGCACGTCGAGCGTCATCAAAGATTCGGAATAGAATAGATTCAAACACCTTTTCCCACAATGGCAGAGAAAAGTGTTGGCCATAGTTGCGTAAGGTATCAAATAGCACTTGTAGGGCACTTTTCCTCATTTCAGGCCTCGGGTCGAAGCTAAGTTCAGATAAACCTTGCGAGAGAAAAGATAGAGAGCATATTAGTTCATTCAACTGGTTATATTTCTATTCCGAAAAGGTGAAGAAAGAGATCGTCAGGATGAAGTGAATATCAACGTTAACAATAGCAACCATCATAAACACCAAGATGGGTTTTGCTTACCAGCCAACAAAGGGAACCAAAAATACAGATGATCCACCTTATCTATGGATTCCCCGTTGTCAACTTTCTTATCTTTGCCTTTGTGAGGTGAAGATGGAGAGTCCTTTCCAAAAGTTTCCTTTCCTAGATCTCCTTCAGCGAGTTTTGCCGCACAGAAACGAAGGAAACCAATGGCATTAAGACTGATGTCTTTGCTGAATCTACTATTAGTAAACGCAATCAAACAATTTACACAGTCTGTGAAAGTGGTGGTCTCAGTTTCAGTTATATATGGAAAATAATCTCGCACAATCTTCTCAATTATTTCAAAGGCCAGCATCACAATGTTTTTTTGGTCATCATAAGCTGCTGTGGTAAAAACCTACATATATTCAGATAATTAGAAAAGAAAATCATAGAATAGAGAAAACAGTGAATATGTAAGAATATGGTTTGCAGAAGAAAGAAATACAAAAGCAATAATTTTATTCCACAAAGATGGCAATGATATCTGGAGTTCAGTTAAATACCATAAACATGCTCTTCCATCCTGATTTGACATTATTAACACGAGATAGCACCATCTGAGAAACGCATCTGATAATCAACTCTCTGATTTCAACAGCACTGCTCTTGCGCATGACAATT
>CAIGRP010107952.1:0-27769 GCA_903798385.1 Fraxinus cuspidata | reverse complement strand
AAAAAAGTTTTCATTGGAAAATATTACCATCAAACAAGTCAAAAAGTGGGAATGAGAATTTATTTTCCATTTTCCTTGGAAAATGGAGCATGTCAAACAAGGCCTAAGATATTTCGCAATTTGTCATGGGAGTTTTGTGCCATTCACCATAATAGAAATACTAATTTCTTAAAAAATGAAACCACATATTGGGGGCCCACTATGAACGCCGTATACTTGGCTCCGAAGGCAGAAATAATTCCAGGCCCAGCATCTTGAAGCCCACGTCAGAGGAAAAAAAACTTTAAACTTACCGTTTCTTCAAATTTTACAGTAATAATTAAAAAGAAGGCCAAATTTTTTGGCCAACCAGACCACGGGAAAATTCACAATCATTTTCCATAAATAAATAAAATAAAAGGAGATAACAAGATTTTAACACAAGAATAACGGGAAGAAAAACATGACACGTTAGACTTGAAGTCGAAGCTGAATATTTTCTCGGCCTAAAAATCTAGACATAAATGTTTTTGCCGAACTTAAACTATCGAAAATCAGGCCTGAACTCTTGCATGGTTATGCTTGCAGAAGAGAAATCTGGAGAAGCACTCTAAGGCCGACTTTAAAAAAGTAAACACTAACCAATCTTAGCTAAAAGTCTACAAGAAAGTTAACTTAGCACAAGAGTGTCCAATTTTATGGTCGAGTTTGGTCAATTAAAGTTATTTTCTCAAACTTATGCTATTTACCCAAAGACCATGGACGGTGGTCATGTGGGTGTGGTCAACTGATCCCACAAAAAAAAAAAAATGGGAATTTTAAATTTTTTTTCCATTTTCCTATTTGAACGATTTTTTTCCTCCCACTTTTTGTCTCTCAACTTCTATCAAGCCCGGAATGTCATTCTTCTCCCAATATCTACGTTTGCCATTTTCACCACATAATTGTTTTTTTCCTACGCAGTTCATCTGCACCAACATCAACGACCTACCTGTTTTTTCTCCACCTTAACATCCGACTCCTCAAGGCCCTCAACCCATATTTTGAACCGTACAATTCGATTGGAGATTTGATGATTGAATGATAATCTAATTGTGTGTATTAAGGATGATGTATTTGATAGTATTGATAGCGACACACGTATACGATGATTTAAAAGTATGAAAATGCTTAAACAACGTTCGTAGTAATTTATTGAATTATTTTCGCTAATATTATGTCGCCAGAAAAATTTTTTGTAACTTAATTTTTGGCTCGAATGAAGAAAATCTATTTTCGCTATTGCAAACAGTAATATTATTTCACACAACATATTAGATGAGACACATAATACTATCTTTAGTTGAACCTATCACATATTATCACGTAAATCGATGTTATAGTTAACATTATTTTTATTCAAATTGATAACTTTGAGGCAAAATGTTGAAACAAAATTTTGTATAGTTGGAAATACAAGATCATTACATAGGATAGGAACTAAGCGTTGATATAAAAAAGAAAAAGAAGCTCATTTCCAAGGTCCATCGCCGCACGGAGAACAGCCCTCCTCTGCAATATCAGTTATCTGGATGCCCATATCATACACCACACCATTTTTCCAATCAGCTGGTAATACATTTTCTGGCCAGATCCATTTTCCATCGAACCCAGATGTCACCCTAAATCGAAATTTCAATGGACCACTCGGAAAATCATCAATGTCCCAAATAGCCCCATACTTTCTACTCAAGAACTTCCAATTTGCTGAACCCACCTGCCAACATTAATTATTCAATTTAGTCAATACCATGGACCTTTTTGGTAATGATTTTGAAAAGTCAAAATCTGCTTCTTAAATTAAGAAGCTGCTTTTGAACATCCTAAGTAACACATTCTGTAAGGAAACAAAACCAAAAGTAAAAGACTTGCCAAACGTGCTTTCATATACATAATTTGATTAGTTCGATTTTGATTATATACCTGAGTGACATCAATGACAACAATTTCAGTTTGGCCTCCTTGATACAACAACTTAATTGCTAAATAATTATTTGCCTTGTGGCTAGATTCTTCCACACGAACGCTCAAATTCTTCGTCTTGTAATCACAAGGTATCCTGATTCATCATGTTCATTATATCTGAGCCCTTAAAAACTTATATATTTTACTCGACAATATTAAATAAATAAAAAATAAAAGTTAGGAACCTTTTATATTGGACATCTGTAAGACCAAGTCTCAAAATGTGTCGAACCATGTTCTTGTTGGCCATGGCCGCAAAAGCTCTACTGCTAAGAACAAAATCTGTCCTGTTATCTTTGTTGCGATCAGTTACCATCACTACAGTTCCTAGTTCACTACAAAGAGCTCGATCGTTGCATCTTATCTGCAATTTTATATATCAAGTTATATTTTACGAAATATATGGAAAAACGAAAAATGAAAAAAAGAAAAATGAAAGAAGTATACCTGAAAACATGCACCACAACCAGCACCCTCCTTGTAAAGGCTAGGGTGAGCAGCTGCAAGATGATCATCATTGAATCCTGTAGCCAAAGAGCCATAGCCACAAGCACCAGCTGCAAAAAAAGAGAGACAAATTCAGTAATGAGGCCAAAGTTTTCAGTTTTTTTGGATAATATTGATTGCAATTCGTACACTGAAGGGCTTGAGCTTTCGAAAAGGAAGTGACTTTTGCTCGATGGACGCAGCGATCACAGGCAGTTGCTGAGGAGAATATGCCAAGAAGGAGTAAGCAAAGAAACATGCCCATAATTTTTTCCCCAGAGAACTCAATGCAATGGAGTGAACATCTATAGAAGGTGTATTTGTATTTGTATTGGGGAGTGTTTAGATTAGATGGAAAGGGAAAGAGATAGGAAATTACGTGTGTATGGGACAGAGCAAAAGGAGAATACAATATTTGTACACACTTGTGTGGGCATTACAAGTGTTGACTAGTATTGACTGAACGAAAAACTTGTCAAAAATTTAAATTATTCAATGGTGTGTGACCACGTTGCAAAGTATAAAAAAATGATGTAAATGATACCCCTTCGAGGGTTGCCGAGTTGGTGGAGCAGGTGAACGCGGAAATCGAAGTTCACGAGTTCGAATTTTCTGCCAACACTTTCTCGGTCGAGCCCGTCGCACCGGACTTGCCTAATGCGGTTTATCTCTCTTGTGTGGTTTGCGGGCTATTGCACATGGAGCGAGGTTTACCCAGTGCGCACTCAAGAATAACGGCTTCGGATTCCTACGTCCAAAAAAAGAAAGAAAGATGTAAATGATAACGTACATGTATCATAATTGTACAATATTCATGCAGTGTTGAGAACTGGGAAGAACAGATGGGTGCATTTATTTTTGGTTTCACTGTTACCCTTTTTTTCTTTGATATTTTCACTTTTACTTTGACTAATTTTTGAATAATCCATAACAGAATTCGCGACCATAATTTTGTGTAGAACTCATCTCTAAAATTAGTTTGTAAGAAGAGTGATCACAGTGCATATAAACTAACTAGACACTTTTTTTTATTGATTCGGAATTTAAATATGTTTGTGTAAATTAAAAATTGATAAAAATCTCAAATTAAAGTCAACAATTAAGAAACCACAACTTTCAACTACATATTTCATCAACTTTTATCAAGATTTACTAAAAATTTATTTTTAATATACACCAAACAAGGGCATAATTAAATTGTCGCATCCACCCTTCTTCACGACTAATTTCCATGGCAGCACATTTTTTAATTGGATGACTCTATCGATCCAGTCTTCTACTTGAAGTAGCCATTTTGCACCGAACGAATTCCTACCAGATAAGGTATCTGCTTTGATACCAGTTATTTAATTCACTTTAGGAATAATTTGACTTATAAAAAAATATGCCCAAAATGAAATTAAATTGTCACATCTTAAAAATAATTCTCGGCAATTTATTTTTTTTTCTTTCATTTTATTTTATTTTTTAATAGAGGGAGGGAGGGGAAGGTGAAACCACCGACCATTTTGGGAAACAGAGCATTATACATTCCCATTTTATTGTCACAAATATCAATGTATGGAAACAGGTAGCCTTACCATTCCTACTTACGTTTTTCCAGAATAAATTTAAAAAAATCGAAAAGCTAAAATGGGACATTTTCTATTCGTAGTTGTCAAACTTGGCCATACACAAGACATATGATTATTTGATGTATTAATGTGATAATTTTTTATTGACGCATGCATTAAATAACCACATGTCATTGTATATCACGTAGGGCAACTATCGTAGTGAGAGATTGTGAATATCATTATTCAATGTGAAATTTCTCAAAGTTGAGAATTTCATAGCAACCAAAATATCTCAAGCACTATTAACATTTTATACTTTGTAAAATCGGTCATCACATTATAAAAATCTGCGAATGTCCTTAATGCGCATGTAACATGCTAATAGAGAGAGCAATTAATTTCAGCGTCACTCAGACTTGATAATTTTCAGAGTTACGCGAGATCCATCAACATTTCAGTATTTATTTTTGCAAAAAATGAACCTTAATCCGATCGACTTGGCCACACCGCTAGCTCATAAATGGTGTTAATCTACTAGACATATCCACGTAACCATTACACAAAAAATGGGGTCAACAGAATGTGCTACTCATGGACATCGCAAAATATTAACTATTACTCTCAAGGAATATTTGACACCCCGGCTAGCCAATATTAGAGGAAAAAATAATTCTTTCATTACCCCTTCGGGGGTGGCCGAATTGGTGGAGTAGGTAAAAGCGGAGATCGAAGGTCACGAGTTTCAATCCCCTGCCAACACTTTCTTGGTCGAGCCCGTTGCACCTGGCTTGCCTTGTGCGGTTTATCTTTCCTGTGTGGGTTGCGAGTTACTGCACATGGAGCGAGGTTTACCCAGTGCACACTCACGAGTAGCTGCTGCGGGTTCCTAAGTTAACCAAAAAATAATAATAATAACTCTTTCATGTTTTTATCGCTTTAACAATTGGTCATACATAGAGCCTTTATTTCTTGGCTTTTTCTTGAGTAGACAGGTAAAAAGGGAGTGTATGCTTATGCGAATGGTATAATTCTATACTATTTTAGTATATATGCAGTCTCAGTGGTCACCATCATCTTGCGTAAGTAATGCAGGATATTCATATTGTCTGAAGTAGGACAAATTCTCTCTTTTTTGCCTTTTCACCTCCAACCTGTGGTGGATCCGAGGAGACAAAGTCAAATTTGCTTGACCAACCCGGAGATTCCCAAATAGAACCACCTTTTCGAGTACTAATCATTTTAATCAAGTTATCGAAGTTTCAAAGCTTCTGGAAATTTATGTTACAAAAGTAAATTGTTTTGTTGCCTCTGAGAACGAAAGCAAGGTATTCCCTAATGAAGTCACATATAAACGTCATGGCGATTAAGTCAGTCAGTGTGATGCCGCATGCATGTAAAGTTCTGCCCGAATCGCACTTAAATTTGCCCATATATATAGACTCTGTCTTGAAGATTAATGATCTATCTGTACATGTTCTTAAGATGCAGTGCAAGGCAGAAATGGTAAATGTGCATGTAGATACAACGATATCATCACTCAAATTAGCAACAAAATGCGATCAACAAATTCTGCAAGTTATTACAGTCGACTTAGAAACATCAATGGAACACGGGGAGGTGAATCCAGCAGATGCCTGGCTACCCATCACTGAATCCAGAAAGGGCAATGCTTTTACCTCTGCGTCCCATTTGCTGTGCTCGGGAATTGGAATTCAGACCCGGTCACTACCTATAGCATTCCTCACCTGCACACCCTGAACTTCTGGGCTCAACCCCGACCCAAATGTTTTTTTTTTTAACTAATCCACTACTTAGTCCAATTGTCCAAGCCAAAGACGTAAACACTACCCAGCCCAAGCTATGATCCACTACCCAGCCCAATCCAAAAACCCACCCAAATTCACAAATCACAATCCCTAAATCAACTCCCGTCCGTGAGATCGTGACTCCATCTTCTGTCTTCAAGCTTCATCGACACCGCCTGGACCGTCTCACCGCTCCAGCTAGCCTCCTGCCTCCTGTCGCACTTCGCAGCTCGGTGTCGGGACTGTGGCGTGCTGCGGCTGCTGCCTGCTTGGCTCCTGCCTCCGGTCGCACTTCGCAGCTCGGCTGCTAATTGTGGCGTGCTGCGGCTCCAGCTAGCCTCCGGCTCCCGCCTCACCGCTCCACTCTCCAGTAAGCTCTGCTGTCAAATTTGTGACTTTCGAAGGGGTCACAATTAGTTGCAGTATGTGATTAACATTTCCTGTTACTTCTACAGGAAGAATCCAAGACCAAGAGGAGTGTTAATAACTTAATATCGCCTGCCGCCGGACCAGGTATTTGATTTTTTAAGATATTCCATTCTTGTTACTACCGTTGTGGCTTATTTTGAGTGATTATGGCAAACATAGTTGTTAAAAATGTGAGAATTGAGATCAAGTTCTGACGGCTTAGATTGCCATTGTGGATTCGTTACTTTCGAAACTTTGCAATTTGCAATATATGTGAATTGTCACTACCTATAGCATTCCTCACCCTCGGATGGCAAGTACTTCACTTTCATGCATCCTTCTTTCAGTCCTTCCTGCGTACAAAAACATACTAAAATCATTCTATTTTTGACATCTGCTCAAATTTCAATACATAAAAACATAAGCTTATAATATATTCGTGCTTACTTGATTAATGGTTTACAGGCTGTGGGGTACTATTTGTTTGTCTATAGCATTTTGTTGTCAGCTCTACACCATGTGGCTTCTCATCAATCTTCACGAATCACCATCAGGTTTTCGTTACAGTAGATATCTCCACCTCTCAATCGCAGCCTTTGGTAAGTATCAAATGAAACCATCCCATCTCCATATAAATGCTATCAAATGTGCATCTTGATGCGATGCTTGTCTTGTAAACAATATTATAGGTGAAAAATTGGGGAAGTTGCTCGCCATATTCCCAACAATGTATCTGTCAGGTGTTACATGCTTCTTGTACATAATTACTGGGGGAAAGACCCTGGAATCTTTCTACACAGTCATTTGTAGGTTGAATGTAGTTCAAGATCAGTAAGAGGGACAGAGTGGTTCTTGGTGTTCATATGTTTGGCAATTTTGGTGGCTCAATTCTTCCCGAACTTGGATTCCTTATCACACGTATCGCTTATCGGATCAATCACAGCTGTTGCATATTGTAGCCTGATATGGATTTTGTCCATCATCATGAAGGTTAGACCCGACCAGAAAGGTCCTTCGGAGACAAAGATAATGAGTTCAGATAGAATTTGTAATGTCTTCAATGGTCTTGGAATCATTGCTCTTGCTTTTAGAGGCCACAATGTTGTGCTTGAGATACAGGTAACTCAACATTTGAATCCTTGTAGTGTAAGTATATGACATTTTTGCTTGTTTATTGAAGAGTACTTTGTTACTGCAGGGGACTATGCCTACAAACAGAAAACACCCGTCGCACGAGCCTATGTGGAGAGGAGTGTCAATATCATATCTACTAATTGCGATGTGTCTATATCCCCTTGCAATTGTTGGATATTGGGCTAGTGAAATTATGGCAAGTTCTACAAAAATTCTGGTTCCACTTCACAAATTCTACTGGAATAATACATCAAAGTATATTGTTGGTACAGTATACATGATAGCGATGATAAACTGCTTATGTGCATTCCAAATCTACGCCATGCCGGTTTTTGACAACTTGGAGCGCCTCTACACTAGCATGAAAAACAAGCCATGCCCTGGATGGCTCCGGTCAGGTATCAGAATCTTGTTTGGAGGATTGACCTACTGTATCGCAATGGCTTTCCCGTTCTTGGCGAGTCTCGGAGCGTTCATGGGGGCGATTGCACTGCCTCTGAGTCTGGCATATCCATGTTTCATGTGGGTTGCCATGAAGAAGCCATGCCGGTATAGTAAAATGTGGTTTCTCAACATAAGGCTGGGTTGTTCAGGAATGGTACTCAGCATATTATTAGTTGCTGCATCTTTGAGGTCTTTGGTGGCTAATAGTCTGGATGCCAACTTCTTCAACCCCGTGTGAGCCTCAAACATTGTGCACAAAGTCATGGCTAACTAGTGCGTTAAAAATTGTTTATATGATTCTCAATATCGCGCTCATTATCCAACATTTTTTTAATTTGCAATGTCTCAAAATAAAATAAACAATCATACATGCTATAGTAATAAGAGATCCAGTGAAGAAAAATATGTATCTAGTTTTATTGCGGTTAATTCAGTCATAACCATTAACTGTCTATTCACCAAGTACATGTACATTTTCTCTATGAATACAAGATGAATGACACAATTCATATACAGCTCGTGTGTAGAATGGAAAATTTCCTTTCAAAAGAAAATGTCAGTTTGCTTTGATTGTGCTTTGAGATCCTTCAACTTCTTCAATATATTGGTGAAATAATCCTGCAGATATTTCTCTAAGGAAATGATATCTTTTACATCCACACCAAGAAGGTTGTAAGTCTCATTCATAGGGACCGAGAAAACAGTATCGCTAGTAAGAACCTACAGATGTCCCAGCAAAAGAGTTACAAATAATTTAAAATTAGAAAGACCACCAAGGAAAGAAAGATTAATAGAAATGTGCAATTGTAGTCACAGTGGACTATCAAAGGCATGAAAGGTCCAAAAACAAGGTCCCCCGCAAAATTGTCTGAAAAACATCTTGGAAGAAAGTAGTTTTCATAATTCTAACATCAAAGAAATGATTTTTTAATTAAAGAATGGATAGATTGTGATTGGTGGTAGGATCTACTCGATCATGTTGCAGTATATTGTGAGAGTTGTGTGGGAGAAAACCTTTTCAACTGTTGATACAATCTTTCTCACTTCAAGCATTAGTAATTACGAACCATCATAAAAGGGAAAGACAAAAAGATCATTACCTCTGAGAATGCCAATCTATCAGCAACATCACTAGTCCACTCAAACAAGCGAGTCAGCTGGCGTGTCAATCTCAAAACTGAGACGGGCACGGTGGTCACATTTGCATCTTGACCAGCCAGCCTCTCACACAATGTAATAACCTGAAAATAGGAACAAATTCTAAAGCAGCCTCCATAAAACACTCTCCCAGGGTACATATGTAGTGATAATGCTGGAAACTTATCTTTCGCTGAAGTATTATGATTATGGATAAGGAAAGAAATACTTGGAATTTTACAAATGCTCTTAGATCAAGTTAGTAAGTAACATTTTTTCCCCTCACTAAAGTGCTCCTGAAATTATATCATTCTAACAGAACGTAAGCAAACTAGTACTACTAAAGTTCATTGCATATTACAGTATAAAAGCACAATGGTTTGCTTGCCATGGATCAAAGGATGGATGAAATCTTGCAGCTCAAGTTGAAAACTTCAGAATGACGTAACTGGCGTACTCTTGGATCACTTTATTTAAGTTGGAACATAAGAAGCTAAAAGCTCTACAACTTTAGTTTTGAATAGGATATCATATAAAGGTTAGCTAAAAGACAATACTTTAAATGGTAAATTCAAATAGCATTGGCAAGTACTATTAAAAGATAAATCTCACATCGAATAAAGATGAAAATATAGACCAATATACAAGGGATTGTACTACTCCTCTTAATAATGTTGACATTTTAAGATGAAACCTTAAATCTTAATATGGTATTAGAGTCCATTAATCTCAACGAGCAATTCGATCCGATTAAGACTCAAAAAAATGAGCAGACCGATTTCAAGATTGATTCAAACGAGCCACCATCTTGAGGTGGCATGTTAAGAGAAAAATCTCACATCGAATAAAGATGAAATTATAGACCAACATATAAGGACTTGGACTACTCCTCTTAATAAGGTTGACATTTTACAATGGAACTCCAAGTCTTAATAAGTAGACCTCAAGAAAATTGGTACAGAAGCAACAAAAGATGCTCCGAAGGACTTAATCTTCTTGTTTTATGGTAATCTTTAGCACTCTTTTTCTCCTTCAAATTATTACAAATTCCAAATATTTTATGAAGACAGTCTACTTCTGTGATGTATTTTCGGGGCATGATATGGTTTGCCAGAGCCATTTAAAATATTTGGAAAAGCAGACACAAAATCATAAAGTTTCCTATATCAACTCATGTATTTGTGAGTGAGTCTCACGACCAAGATCTTTTTTTGAAAAAAAAATAAAAATAAAAATCCATGATTATGGCATCTAGACAATGTGGAAATAATGAAGCACAAGGTTCCTTCCTTATATCATATGGTACGTGAGTGTGGGGTGGGAGAGTCCTGTTGAGGAGCATCTGATTATAAAGAGAGAAAGATAGTCAAATAAAACGGAAGAATGATAGGTTCTCAACAAAATGTATCCAAGCAACTGTATTTTGTTAGTTTACATCGAATTTCAGAAATAATGGCAGTATCAAGAAAAAAATATTGATAATAAATCCAGGAAGTAGATAGTATCTTGCTCAATCCAGGATATTACACTTTACCTCTTGGGTTGTCCATGCACGAGGCCCGGCAAAAGTCAGAAGCTTCCCATTGACATTCTCATTGCGTAGAGCTATAAATGTTAATCGAGCAATGTCCTAGAGAAAATGAGACAACTATTTGACTGTCACTTATTTGAACAAAAGAAGCAGGGGAATAGATCTAAAATGTTTACTTGGGTATCCATGTATGCTATTCGAGTAGGAGCATCAGTACCCCAAACAGATTTCTCTTCCAATATAGGTACTGCATACTGTCCAATCAGGCCCTGGACAAATTGGTATCAAGAATTCATACTCATCAAGCAAATGAATAAGCTAATTGAGAAGTTAAATTATTCGACTGAAAAGGACAAAACAAAAGTTATGAAACAGATAATAACTATATGCCCATCTATTTTGAGAGGGAAGGATAATTTAACAAATTTAGCAATTTGTTTGTAATAGTAATCAAAAAAGTTTGTGGAAAAGTACGAGTATTTTTGTAATGTTTGTGCCTTCCAATTATAATAATTTACTAGGTCGTTTGTGGTAAAATTTCTCCAGAAATCAACGTCTCACCTTTTTCTTCACCAATGAAGCTCAAGTTTCATGGTAAACTTGGAAAACATTTTTAATAATTTACACAAAAATGCACACTTTTTTGTTACTTTGTCTAGAACCAATAAACAAATTCTTAAGCATATTAAGAGCCAAATTGAACCCACTAATGCACATAGCAAGAATGTTAAACTAATGATATCACATTTCTATAACAAGATGAAGGTAGCGCATAAGAACATTCATTAAAGTGAAGGCATTCGTCAACCTGCATGAAACCACAAAGACGAATAATGATGTGGTTCTGTCCTGAATCCCTAAGAAACTTTTCAGTACAATTCTTGATCTCCATGAGTGGAACTTCAGGATGCTTGTCGCAGTTATGAATGGAAAAGAAGACAAATTTTTGGATACCCATGGCCTTTGCACATTGTATAAGAGCAACCTTTCCTTCCCAATCTACCTAAAGTCAACACGGGAATCAAATTATAGCAGATATATCATGAATAATTAACCCGATTCATAAAAGAAATACCTTGAGTAACCCTGTAGAAACTGCTCATTAAACAAAGAATTGGAAGTCATTCCAGTGGCAAGTGTGCTTACGGTTTTAATCGGCTCCTCAGGGCGTCCTGTAGCACAGTCAATGACAGTGTGGATTCCTACCAATGTTGCTGGTATGGTTTCAGGTTTACTTAAGTCTGCCTGCTCAAAAACAATTGCACTCAGTACCCTATCTTAAACATTTTACATTAGCATATAAAACGGAGATAAAGCACATTTCAACACAATGCCAAAGAAAATTCTATCAATTCAAGAATAAAAGGAGAATCGCAGTCAGCCGGAAATTCCTCATACAGGACTCAAAAAGGCACAATAACACTGTTAGCATTAGATAACGCAAAATTGAAAACTGACTGAGAAATTCCACTGCCAAAGAAAGCTGCTAAGTTTCCATACAATTATTTCTCGTACATCCAAGTGATTCAATAATTTCATAATTTGAGTGACGTAGAAAACGAAAATATTAGCAGGGTAAATTAGTGAGTTTACATTGACAACAGTGGCGCCCCAATCACGAAGAAAATCAGCAGGGGCAGGTCTGGGGCGGACAAGGCACCGAACATCGTAGCCCTCGTCTAATGCCCTCCTCACAATCTGCCTTCCCAATGTTCCCGTGGGACCCACTACAAGTATGCTCGTAGGCCTCACCGGCGTCCCTGGCGCCAAATTGACGGCCCCTGGTGCCGCCTGAGCATTACACCTTATTATAGGCATCATCACCACATTACCCCTGCCTAAGCATTGCCAAAATTATCAGTAACACTACAGCATTACAGTAGTGTGATTTAGGATATGGAAATCAGAAGTAGAAACAATTTCTATGAAATGTAGCTTTACCTTTACATATAGTGGCAGACAAAGAAGAGAGGGAGTGGGAGGAAGTGGAGGCAAGGGAGTCGGATGCTAAAGTGCGCCGCCGTGAAAGGTTGAGTTTCGAAGGGGTGGTTAATGGGGCATTGAGTATGGACGCCATTAACGCCTCTCAATCCAGGTTCTGTGTGTGTATGACTGATTGTAAGGTGGTTCTTGAAGAGAGAGAAAGGTCTGCAGAAGAAAAGGAACAACAGATGTGAAGGATGACACGTCGTCGGCCAGAATCGAATATGGATTAGGCCAATCTTTCATGTGTGGGCCCTAGGGCCCCGTTCGGTAAAACCTGACTTTTAATAATTTTTTTATAAAAATGCACAATAAGCCCCTGATTGAGCCACATTATTTCCACGAGAATGTTGTTTGATGTGATGGGAAATATGTGGTTGAAAAAGAAGGAAAAGTTATTGATATAATGAAAAATATTATTTTATTGAAGGATGTGTGGTTGAAAATGAGTAGAATAATGAGAATGAAAAAATAATATGGATCAAACAGTGCCTAACATGACGATACCATACTTATTGAAATTAGAAATGGGAAAGAAGTTCATGCCTTCCCTTCCTCGGGCATTAAGCGTGAGGGCAATCAGTTTTATCGAAATTCCTTCCTCCAACACGCTTTTTCAAGTGTTTGAGGTAAGCCTTCCCACTTTTCTTTCTCCCATGCCATCATCTTTCAACCATCTTTGCCCACGCGGGTCATGTGGGTACTCTTCATGTTTCATCTGTAGCTCATGTCTTTCCAATAGATGAGGCTTAGACCAAATACAAGGCATGTCATTATTATTATTTATTTTTTTGTCTTAAAGTTTTAGATGAGTGGAAAGATGGATGACTTTCACCATTGTAATCTATCACTTAGAACATATCAAAGCTACGGTATTCCATTTGTTTGATATCTTACAAATGCATGGCGATGTTGCTCATTTAGCTCGACTCATTGTGATAGGGGAAACTAGAAGGTAAAAGTTTGATACATCAACAACTCAACTGGGCAAACAGTACTATGAGAGTTATAGATGCTTGGGGTCCGGACCCATGTGAATCAAGCCTCTCAGTTGAAGTCTGTTAAAGTTTCATGCCATCGGAATAAATAGACCAGCAAGCAACTCAGTAGCTTTCGCTCCTTGGTCTATTGTCTTTTGATTTCTTGCCCCGCCTCTCTTTATTTTAGTGCTCGAGTTAGTTGATAACAACATGTATCGTTGGAATATGCCACTTCTTGGCAAGTTTAGAAGCTTTGGAGAGAGGGGAACTAATGCTAATGGTCTCGGATATGGCTCAAA
The DNA here is from genome assembly GCA_903798385.1 of Fraxinus cuspidata. Lineage (NCBI taxonomy): Eukaryota > Viridiplantae > Streptophyta > Magnoliopsida > Lamiales > Oleaceae > Fraxinus > Fraxinus cuspidata. Next base: position 14,023 of record CAIGRP010107952.1, on the reverse strand, counting down.
GTACTGCCTCAGTCTAGTTGAGCCCTACTATTAGCTAATGAGACTTACATAGAGTACAAGTACCAAATACAGATAAAAAAAGTGTATGCGAGTAAGTGCAAAAGCTTTTGCATCTTCTTTTTCATCTACTAATTTGAGTTCTTCCTATCGATCAGTGCAAAACGAAACCACTATCACCGAAAAAATGTCATACATCTGTAATTAACCGCTGAGATGGTGGAAGGTGAAGATGTTGAGTCAAATGTAATAGTTGAATGCTACGTTGCTTCTCAATTCAACGATTTAAGGTAATTGTTCTGGAGTTGATGAGATGTGTGATTAAAAAATTAAGATTCCATTAAATATGTGGTTAAAATTAATTATTTGACTTTGATTATGACTTGAAATACTTATCAAATTTTAATCTACATCAAATATGGGCAAAATCTCAATCTACCAAATCGTATGGAAATCACAAATTTGAAATCGTTGATTCAATTTCGCGTGAATCCGTTGATGTTTTGGTTCAAAATCGAAGCAAATCGTTTAAAAACTATTTGATTTAAGTTTCTCTTGTTAAATTCAAATAGTTCATTCATTTTGATCAAAAAAAAATTTTTTTTTTGCTTGTTTTACCCTACTTATGAGGTCGATAAATATTTTTTTCACAAACCTACCCTTACATTTCTTTTAACATTGAGACATCCCCCATGTTTTAAGAATATCAATAATCTCCTCTATTTTTAATTTTGAATATTGTAGCCACCCTCGAGTTTTAAAATATTACTAACCTCCTCAATTTTTTATTTTAAGTATTGTATTTACCCCTGGTGACCTTTAAGTTTAATTAATGATTAAATATAACAAAGTGATTTTGTCAATTTGCAAGACAATGGATGATGAACTTGTGAAATCCAAAATTAAATTGAAGTTCAAAGACCGAATTGAAATTCAGTTACTAATTGTAGTGACCTAATTGAAATTTCGCTAAAAGTTCAACATTTGTGGATGATTCATATTTTTTTTAGCTCGAATTAATGATGCATTTGACATGGCAGTTGAGAAACTAAAACGAGATTTTGACTTAAAAGCTACATTTGAACTCATTAGGTTAATTTTATTCAAGTGCTTCTTCTGTTTTTATAAAAACACTTCCTCTAAAACTCTTTCGAAAGAGAAAGTTCAATTAGAAATTAATATTTAAATACCAATTAAGATAGTTTTCTCAAAAAGTTATTTAAAAAGAAGTAAAAATAAAAGCAGAAGTCTGCCAAACGGAGCTAAAGACATCCGTTATATGCGTGGGTCTACAATCAACTTACACAAAATAACATTAAGCCCTATTTTCAAGGAATTAAAATTTGATTTTTAATAATGATTAATAAAATTTGATAAAATATATGGTTAAAATGTTGTGAATCTCAATTATAATTAATTTTTGACTTTAATTTAAACTAAAATCTAAATTTTAATTCTAAATAAATAAATACTTGGATTAATCAATGTCACTCACCTTTCACTTTGCGGCTACTTTAGAATTTTGGTTAGATACTTGCTTAGTCCATCCAAATTCTTTATTTTGTCTTTTCGATCTCAAATCCATTTGTAATGTAATCATCTTATATTGACATGTTTGGCAAAACTTAAATTATAATTAGTTGATTAAATATATTATTTAATCCCCATCGAATAAGAACTTAGTACATTCACAATGTACTATTCATTCATAATTGACATATTAACATATCAAAATCGAAGTACCTAGGACAGAATGGAATTAGACTTAACCCTTGTTTAGTGTAGATTAAAAGTTGATTAAAATTTTAAGTCAAATTTTAATCACACATTTCATAGGATTCACAATTTTTCAATCATAATTTTATTAACTTTTATCAAAACAATTAAAAATCTAAGTTTATTCTGCATCGAATATGAGTTTAATAGTCGTCAAGCATTGTTGAAAACTCCAATCGGACCAGAAAACAAGCATTTCAGATAAATTTTTGTAGGCGGTATCAATTTTTAACTTTTAATTCCAATTAGCATTGCAAATGCTTTCGTATTGTAACATCCACATTTGACTCATGGGTCATGAATACAAAAGTATGGCCAAATAAACACTAAACATCTGAAATAACCCGATTTATTAAGCGCTAGTTTGGTCCCAATTTTTCAAAATTTATTTTCAATCGTATATTTTATTTTATGAAATTAATATTTTTTTATCAATTTTTAATTATATATTTCTTCAATGAAAAAATTGATTTGTCTTTTCGGACAAATAAAACGGGTTAAAAGTGTCAGATGCCACGTGGCAAAGATGATTTGAATTGCGTGAGTATTTTCTTGAACCAAACAATCCTCTCTCTCTTTAGCCGCAAATGCAACACACCAGCACCAGTCAGTCAGTCACCCACCTCACCCACTCATCCACCACAAAAAGGCAAAACTGAAAACTGGAGAGAGTGGGAGCAAATCTATATGAAATAGAGGCAGCAAAATGAGTAAGCTAAACACATCCAGCTCGGAATTGGATTTGGATCGACCTAATATTGAAGACTATCTCCCTTCTGGATCCATCCAAGAGCCTCGTGGCAAACTACGCCTGTAGTTCTCCATCCATTTTCTGTATCTATTTTCCTAAATCGATGTAATTTGAGCTAATTACAATTTGTGATGGCAGGCGTGATTTGCTCGACATTTCGCCCACTCTAACTGAGGCAGCTGGTGCCATTGTCGATGTGAGTAATTTTGCCTCCTTTTAGACGATTTTCTTCTAAATTAATTGGTCCCTTTTGATACTGCGTGAATTTTCATCAGAATTTGAATACAGTGCTCTTCAAATATATTTTTTACCAGTATGCATGACAATAATATCATAAACTTTTTGATAAAATGTTAACGATGCCTATTTAGTCAGTTTAAAGGAATGTCTCTCAATATTTTAGTGAGCATTACGACATCCTTTATCTGGAAGCCAATATATTCCATATAAATATGTAAAATTTGCTGTAAATTGATGATTTGCAGCTAATTTATGTGCCTCAATGTATAGATCCCAGATTTTTTTTTTAAATATATATTTTTTAATTTTTTTAAATTTTTTTAAAAAAAAAAAGAAGAAGAAGAAGATTTTACTATGAAGTGATAGAAGCTGTAGCCTGCATTTATATTCATCAAGCACATAAAAGAAGTTTAGCCACAAAATACAAATTACTTTAGTGGTTACAATTGAACAATTAATTTGATTACACTCGGCAGTTATTACGGAGAGCAATCTGTGAATAATGGGAACAATATTCCTTTCACTAAAACATATGCTATTCTAAAGAGGATTCAATAGATGCATTGCTTGAGATATTGTGTTAGACACATTGTGCTTATTATAACTCATTTGGTTTAACAAACCCAAAACTTTTGCTAGTGTTTTGTTTATCACAATTTGTTTGATTGCATGGAAATCGGAACCAGATAAAAATTATATAGGAAAACATTCAATTTTTGAACTTAATAAATGCATTTAGTTTCAAAGTCATGAATGAATATAGAAGCAAAGATAGGATCAAGTGGTTTTGTGAACAATTAATGATGGGTTGTAAAAGATAACTGCATGTACAAAATATTATTTGTTGGTTCAATCACGTGGCATGATTTCTTGTTATTGTTGAGTCATAAGTCTTGACCTTGGAATTGGGTATTATGTGACAAATCAAAACTGATGTACTTGCTTTGTCACTTCCCTTGTACCTCTGAATGTAGTATGTACCTGACTATTTAGATTTGTCAATTTCGTGCAAAATTATATATATTGTAGGCATCATTGAAAAGCGTGGTGCTGTGACAGTTGTATATCATTGCCTCTTCCTACTAGCAAACAACATCTTATGAGTGGTGGTGACAGATCTTTCTGAAATCGTGTGCTGCGACAATTGTTTTTACGCCCGTAAATGTGGTGGCCTTCTTTGCGTTCTGTCCTCGATAGATATGTTACCTACATTGGTTTCATTTCTGATCCTTGCTGCATGACAGGACTCTTTCACTAGATGCTTCAAGTCGAATCCTCCGGAACCATGGAACTGGAATGTGTATCTGTTTCCTTTGTGGTGTTTGGGAGTCGTAGTCAGATATGGGTTCCTTTTCCCGTTAAGGTTAGTATCTACCTGATCAAAGATTGTTTATCTCCTGTAATTCTCATGAAGCTGTATATCTTTGGCTTTTTTTCGGCAAGGATGAAATGAAGTGGAATATCAAAATTTGTTCCCCAGGTTTAAAGTTGTATAATCTTGAAGAGTGTATTTGTACATTATATTTCTATGAAGACACCATGTATCTGCTCTTTACATACAGACATGTATGCATGCATTATCTGTTAAATTTGTACTTTCCAGTACAATCCTTTCTGCTCACCTGATGCTTTTCTATTTAAATACAGGGTACTGGTACTAACAATAGGATGGATAATATTTCTCTCATGTTATTTTCCTGTGCATACCCTTTTGAAAGGGAATGATAAATTAAGGAAAAAGTTAGAGGTATGACTTCAGACTTCTTACTGTATGGATGTGGCATTTTTTTTTTTCCTTATATTCTTTGATTGAGACAAGTTAATGTGTACAATTAATTATCCATCTGCCACTGTCTCACATCACTTATTTTTTCTTCAGAGGGGTCTAGTAGAATTGATTTGTAGCTTTTTTGTTGCTTCATGGACTGGAGTCATCAAGTACCACGGTCCAAGGCCCAGTATGCGGCCAAGGCAGGTGGGGTCATTTCTTTTTGTATTCGTCTTATTTTTCCCTGTGCTTTGACAATATTTTAGCTGAGATCTTCAATGTCTAGTTGAGTTTTCTTTCAATGATCCGTGCAGGTTTTTGTGGCAAATCACACATCAATGATTGATTTCATTGTTTTAGAACAAATGACTGCATTTGCGGTAATTATGCAGAAGCATCCTGGTTGGGTTGGTAAGTATCTTAGATCGGTTATCTAGGAACTGCTACACTTGAAACATTCTCTACATTATGACTATTACAATACTGAACTGAGCTACCATAAGTGTGCAAGACAGGGAAGATTTTTTGCGATTTTTTGCCCTCTCAAAATTGCTAACATTGTGGTTTTGGGACCCTGTAGTTTTGACATTTGCTAAATTCTGACTTTTGGGCAATATGACACCTTAATCTTATGTACATCATTGTCTTGGTAAACGAGGTTAAGATAAAAGAAATGTTTTTGATAAGAAATCAATAAATGCTTTGATATAACTCAAGTTGCATTTTAGCGTATATATAAATGAGAACTTTTAATAGGGAATTTTATAGTGTGAAATGGCAAAGTTTGCTGACTAATGTACTAATTCTTAAAATTAATTGATTTTTTTTAAAAAAAAGAGGAGTTTATTTATTCTTGTGAAGTTTCATTATACTCTGTAGCACGGATGCTTCAATTAGGGTAGCGTGTCCGTGTCAGACACGTGTCGACACCGACACTTTTTGGACACTCTACCGTTATCATTTTTCTTTTTATATTAGAAATATTATATATTGTTAATACAAAGTTATTAGCAAGTAACAAATAGGTAATTAAAAGTATAAAACTAATTTTATATTATATAAATGAAGAATTTTAAGAATTTAATCAACGTGTCGATGACGTGTCGTGTTGGTACTTTTTTTTAAAAATCGCGTGTCAGCGTATCCGACACGTATCGTGTCGGACACACGTGTCCGTGTTGGTGCATCATAGTCATTATATTTATCCATGAAGCATTAATTAAAAGCTGGATGTGGATGGTATATTACTGTTTTGTTGGCTTTCCTGTCAGGTGCATGCTTTCCTCTTCTGTTTTAATGAAGAGAGCTTATCGTGTTTGTCTTCTGCATAGGATTATTGCAAAGCACTATTTTAGAAAGTTTAGGATGCATCTGGTTCAACCGTTCAGAGTCCAAGGATCGTGGAATTGTAGCCAGAAAGTATGTTTTACTGAAAAAGTCCTATTGTCATAATAATTACAATTCTATCGATTTAGGTATTCTAATATAAATTTTACTTATAGGCTGCGGGAACATGTTGAAGGGGCTGATAATAATCCTCTCCTCATATTTCCTGAAGGAACTTGTGTGAACAATCATTACACAGTGATGTTCAAGAAGGTAACTTTTATTCATACACAATTGTTTAATCTGTCAAATAAAAATCAGTAGTTCTGTTTTTATTGTTAACTAACTCCTTCTGTGCCGACAATGATATTCCCCTGCAAAAAATGAATTTTTTCCTAAGCTTAATGACGATATTCAGATGCTATTGAATCCTGCTCTTTTTACACATTGGTTTTCCTTGTTCAAAAATGTTGTGCTACTTTCAAGTAGATGATTTTGCTTTAAGCATGATGTTGAATTTCTAATGCTAGAGAGTCTCTCTCCTTGAACATTTGTTTTCCCTGTGAATGGAACTCAAGTAGATGATTTTGCTTTAAGCATGATGTTGAATTTCTAATGCTAGAGAGTCTCTCTCCTTGAACATTCGTTTTCCCTGTGAATGGAACTCAAGTAGATGATAGGTTACTGAAAAAGAGAAGGTAATTTGGTAGTTTTAAACTGTGAAATTTATTTGTTGAATATTTAGTTCAAATTGTTCTATGCTGACTATATTAATTGTTCCTATGAATTATTAATTATTGTTTTGGCAGTGAATTAATTAATTTTTGTAAATGCTTACTCTATATATTTTCTCGGCTACCAATTTTTTCTATGGTCTTTAGGGTGCGTTTGAACTTGGCTGCACTGTTTGTCCAATTGCAATCAAGTACAACAAGATTTTTGTTGATGCCTTTTGGAATAGTAGAAAGTAAGTTTCTCCATGATGCTGGTTTCTAAGTCAACACCACTTATAATATTTCCAGTGTTTTCACTTATTGTCCGTAGACTTCTTGAAATATTTCTTTTGATATGGCTGGAACTTAATTCTTGTGGAAAGACTTTGTGATAAATAGTGTTGTTATCGTTGTTAGCTAGGGATGGTTCTTTCCAAACCGTACAATTTGCAAAAATTGTAATGACTATTAGTTAATCACTTTTATGGACAACTTTTTAATTTTATCTCCAGACAATCCTTCACGACGCACTTGTTGCAGCTCATGACATCATGGGCTGTTGTTTGTGATGTGTGGTACCTGGAGCCTCAGAATCTGAAACCTGGAGAAACGCCAATTGAATTTGCAGAGAGGTACAGTCAACATCAATGTCTCTATGCTATTTTGCTCGCATTTTTTACTTTGGAGACAAAAATATTTTAATTTCTGAATGATCTTAACAAGGATCCTCCTTGGTTTGATGTTCCTTTCAGGGTGAGGGACGTTATTTCCGTTCGGGCAGGCCTTAAGAAGGTTCCTTGGGATGGATATTTGAAATACTCTCGCCCTAGCCCTAAACATCGTGAGCGGAAGTAAGTTATGCATTTGTTGATTTCTTTTGGCTTGTGGAGCATAGTCCCTCTCTCTCCTCACTAATTTGCTACAATATCAACATTTGTTTAGTGGATTGCTTAACACGAGTCCATCAACATGTTTTGCGCTGAATGTAATTATGTCAGTACGTTTTAATTGCTGTTGAGAGGGTTTTGTTTTGCACTTCTCCCGAACATAATAAAAAGGAAAAGGAAAGATTAACCCTCTTGTTACTTATATGTGGTGCTTGTTCAAGTGGTGTCTGCACCAATATATTTATCCAGTATTTGATTTGGTATATATTTGAAATGATTGATTTTCTTTGCTGATTTAACAATCACCAAAACTTGTGTTTCTTATGCGTGTGTATATTTTTATTTGCAGGCAACAGAGCTTTGCTGAGTCAGTGCTTCGTCGTCTGGAAGAGAAATAGATTCAAGATATGCAATTTCATTCCTATTTGTCTTCAAAAATTCAGCTCACCGATATAAAAACCGTTCCTTTTGCTTATACATTTTAGCAAAGGGTATTGATTAATAACGGGATGGGACGATATGATTGCTAGTTGTTACGAATTTGAAGAAGAGTGTACTCAAAACTGTGTTTTCACTAGCTTGATTTGCTTTTAACGAACCAGTTTGAATATAGACTGTAATGCTTTATCTGTTCCTCTGTACGTGTAAATACTTCCTGTATATTCCGTTTCATAATTCCATGGGTTCAAAATGCTTGTCAGCTCACAAGGTAAGCCTGTTGGGAAAAAAAAATATTAATTTGTCGTGTGGGTAGATATATGTAATTGACTGTATATAAATGCTATCTTAAAGTTGAGCTCAAAATTAAAGTGATCTAATAAAAAATTAAATAATTGAATTTTGGACATCTAAATTAAGTGTGAGCCAGATTATATGGGTAGAGATTGAATCTATTAGAGTTGTATTTGACGATTTGTCAATTACATATGGAAATTATAAAAAGGTTATGGTCTTAATTTATACAATAAAGTTATTTGTACAAAGTTGAATTATATAATTGGGTTACAAAATGTGTTGACAAAATTCAGACATTTGATTTCAAATGATTTAACTTTTGTTTTTTAAAATGATTGTCGTAGATGTTATTTTGTCAACCAACTTTGTAACATAACTTGTACATATAGCATAACTTTAATTTATATGTGATTTTCATTCTGTGTGTTATCACATTAATGTAAGAATACAAGAGAAATGACATTGAAAAAAAAGGTTCAAAACCCGTAATCAAGAACAAGGATTGAAGAATTCAAGAACCAATAATCATGAATCAATTTAAAGAATGAGACAATCAAGATTATGGAGCAAGAAAATAAAATGAAGATAAAAACTCAAGAATGAAAAGAGTCAATATTTAAGATTTCAGATCCGGAATCAAGTTTCAGCATTAAAGAAACATTCTTAATGAATTAAAGGTATGTTTTGCATTTAATAATTCCCTTGATGATTTGATATGGAGGATCTTGGCAATAAAGTAAATAAGTTTTCACGTTCTTAAAATTTAAAGTTTCAAAAAATTCTAACAAGTGATAACAGAGCCAACTTCACGGTAAACCATTAAAATTTAAAGAAGAATTTTATAGTTGAAATGTATATATTGAATTTTAGAGTCTTTTGATGTGGAATGTGAATTGTAACCATAAATTTCGTAATTCGGAATTTTTTTAAAGAAAGAATTTTAGGGCTGAAAGCCATAATTTGGATTTTCCGACTTTAGGATGTGAATCTTTTGCCATAAATTTCAAACTTTTGGATTTTTTTGAAATTTTTCGAACCTACAGCATTGTCGTAGCGTTGCAGCGCCGCGTATGAGCACTGCAGTGCTGCATTACAACATCTCCCATAGTGCTGCAACCGCAGAGTGTGTTGCGGAGCCCAGGTGCTACTTGGTTTTAGGCAGTGCCCATTTTGGGCGCTGTGCTGCCAGTTACCGTTCAATTTTTTTTTTGGAAACAAAAGGAAGGAAAAAAATAAAAGATAAAGGACAATCAAATTTAAATCTTGATATTAAAATTTCTTTCAGATTACTAATTTTCTGAAATAAATTAATTGAACCAACATGTTACCAAAGTAACATATCTTGTTTAGATTAATTTATTTGGAATATTGAGAAGGCTGTGTGTATTTAATTCATGCGGATATTGACAGTCCCAAATGAAGGTAAATATTTGGTTGAATTGCATCCACACTTGTGGTAATAAATATGTGATAATTATAAAGTTTTATTTTACTGGCCATTGACGATTTAGTTATGATAATTGTAACGAAAATCACTTTGACCATGTATTAACATAATTAATGGGCGAGATTATTCGAAAATGTTTTTTTTTTTTTTTTATGATAGAAAAAGTTTTGAGCTCATAAAGCTATGCACATTTATAAGGTAACATATGCGACTCAAGTGAAAGATTGTTGGGCATTCGTCATATGGGTTGACATGTGTAAATAATTGCGTATAAATTCTATTTTAAAATTAAGTCCAAAATTAAAGTGATTTAATAAATAATTGAACTTTTGGCATCTAAATAAAGTGTTAGTCTAATTATATGTATAGAGATTGAATATATTACTGTTGTATTTGATTATGTGTCAAATACATATATAAACTATAAATAAGGTTATAGTTCCCAATTCGTATATGATTCTAATTTTTTGTGACATTCTATCAACACAAAAATATAAGAGGAAAAGGATTGAAGGGGAAGATTCAAAAAACACAAAATCAAGAACAAGGATTGAAAAATTCAAGAACCCATAATCATGAATCAAATTGAAGAACAAGATATCAAGATTATGGAGCAAGAAGACAAAATCAAAATAAAAAATTCAAGAACCAAAAGAGTCAATATTTAAAATTCAAGATCCGAAATCAAAATTCAATATTAAAGAAACATTTGTAATCAATTAAGGTACGTTCCGGATTTAACAATTCCCCTGATGATTTAACATTTAGAATTTTGACAATAAAATAATTAAGTTCTTAAGATTTAAAGTTTCAAAAAATTCTAAAAAATCCTTCTACGAGCGAGGTTGAATAAGAAAAGAAAAACTGCCAAAAGCCTAAAACTTTTTTACCCTTTTTTTTTTTCGTTTTACCCAGTTATCTAACCATCAATTACACATTTAACAATTTACATTTGCAATGAGTAAATATTGGAAAATAAAACCCTTTAAAAGTTCAAATTTCAATGGAAAAATTACAATCGATGTCCTCAGCTTTTGAATAATAAAGTACCCAAAGGTTTTCAATTTATTATTTTATGACTTGTTAATTTACCTTCCAAGTAGCACTTGCTTCTATTTCTATATCTCAAACTCGCTCTCTCCACTGACAATTTTGCCTCCATTTGGCTAGTTTAGAAATGATTTATAAATTACTTATAAACGATTAAACTTCATTTTTAACAACATATTTCAATTAAATAAAATGTATTGTTTGTATTTATTTATATATTCATAAATTGAGTAATTAATTTTTATTTAAAAAACTTAAAAATTTAAATGATATTTATAAATTTTGGAAGTAAATTTCTAAAATTCGCTCCCTTGACGTGGCAGAGTGATTGTTTAGGACCATGCTTCACGTACACCCCGGTGTTCAAAAGGCATTATCCGATTGTTTATCTTATGATAGAGTTCATGTCTACCTGGCATCTTGTTTCCACGTGGCTACCGGTAAAGCCAATAGTTAAGTTTATATTCGGAAGGAAACCACAACTCTAACTTGACAATCTTCCGGCCTCTAAGCTAACCACAGGGTTCATGTACATATCAGGACCTGCACTGGTTTATCCCATGGCCGCCTTCTGATGGTCCTACAACTGCTGGAAATGCCTTACTTGGTGCTTGGTTTTAGGTGGAATCTGGAATCCCGAGTTTGAGCAACTAATTCATAACCTTAACAATTAACATGATGAAAGAGATAATGAACACGCGATTCCGGGCACAATAGCGATTATTCTTCAGGTTGGATTCGAAAAATATTCAACAAGGAAGAATGTAAGAGAAAACGCCAAGAAAACGAGAAAATTCTTTATTATTCATCAAACATGAGAAAATAACTCACAAGCCAGGTTATATAGCAAAAAATTCATAATCATCGGAATACCAAAAATAGCAAAATTCAAATATTCATACTAAAAAAAGTACATAATAAAAAAAATAATATCCCAAAAATCTGGTTTAAATCGAGTTCGTAATCTATGTTTAAAAGGGAAACGAAATATTACTGAAAAAGGAAAAATAACTAAAATTGTGGATTCAGAAGGGAAACATGGTTGATTTTGCCCTCTAAATCGATATGCACCGAGCAAAGTTGGGTAACCATGACGTGCGCGCCGAAAAAAGCTTTCCGAATCGCCAACTCATAGTATTTCAACGCCATCAACGAGCTATTGAACAACTCGACTTCGTCTTACTTGGATCCTCCTACATCAACGTGCCTGCCATGCAAATAAAATAACACTAACTCACGTCAATAAGGGAGGTCCACAGGGAGTAGAACCGCATTCCAAATGTCATGCTCAAGCGTATATAACTTGTGATCGAATCTGAATTTTCTCGGGTGGCGAACCAGGGGGAAGGCCTCCACTCAGGATTAGTCGGGTAAAGCTCGTACGCTTGAGTCACCAAAAAAAATAATAAAAATAATAATAACAATAACCCCGGCTGAGATTATGAGTGCGTGGAAGAAACCCTAACATTCTTAATCATCCCAGCATTCTTCGACAAACACTGGAAGCTGAAAGAACCTTCGTGGTATGCTCGACATGAACCCTCAATGAAGAGAATTATGAATAAACCAGAAATTCTTCATTTGTCTAAGAGATCATCAACACATGCTAGAGAGGTATGACTGACATAAAGCCGCCTCACTCTTTAAAAACTTAATTTTTTTTTTTCAAATTTATTTTCAATTACAAATTTTCCCAATAAAATCATTGTACACATAAACTCAAAAATTTCCCAATTTTTTAATCACATTTTTCAAAAAATCAATATCACAAAATCTACTTTTCCAAAAAATAGGACTCAAAAGTCGAAAAAAAGAAATTTATACTCGTGAATGGAAGATAATTTACCTTTCATTTACTTGTATTGTTTTGGCAACAGCAGGAATACCTAACATGATGAGGGTTAATTTCACTAGTGGCCACCAAACTTTGTAGTTGGAGTCACCATGGCCACATAACTTAATTTTGTTTCACCATGGCCATTGAACTTTATATTTATTGTCACAATGGCCATCCAATTTAATTTTATTTCATCAAGGCCATTCAATTGCATATAACGTTTCACTATGACCACCCAATTTCACATAATATTTCAACATGACCACTCGACTTCATATTAGTATTTTCTTTAATTTTTAGAAGGGGTAAAACGATAATTTTGCATTATATATATAAAAAAAATTTAAAATAATTAAAATAAAACTTATTTAAAAAATTTTAAACAAAATTAATTTCATTGTCATGGTGACACCAATTATAAAGTTGGGTGACCACCCGTGAAATTAACCCAACATGATGAACATGTTGGTTGAAGTCGGGATGGGCAATTTTACTCCTTCAGGTTTCCATTCACTACGTACCTTCGTTCTCTAAGCCCCACTGAACATGTTAGTCTTTTCAGGTTGTGTATGCAACTCAACTGTCACAACTTCAAGAGATGGGTTAATTTCTTCAACACCAAAGAGAATGACTTTTAAGGAACCAGTTTGGATAATTTTTGAAAAATACTTTGTCCGACTTAAAAGAGCTTTTAGAAACTAGTCTAAAATAACTTCTCTAGCAAACTCTTTTATAAGAAATAGAAGCGAAATCAAAATTCCTGTCAAACAAGCCCTTAGTCGACCTCTTGGCAACTTACATAATATGTATTCACTAGTAAACATTTTTAGACAAAAATGAAAATTATAAATACTACATCTCAATCGAAGCTTTATTAAACTCAATAGTAAAATAAAATGCAACAATCAGTTGCACAAATTATAATTTGGCATGGTGCATAATGGCCACGATTCCATGGCCAATAGCTAATACTAAATTCTTAGTTTTCTTGGATATTCAAGTTACAAACACCAAAAAGTGTTNAATACTAAATTCTTAGTTTTCTTGGATATTCAAGTTACAAACACCAAAAAGTGTTTATCCTTAATATTAAATTAACTGCAATTTAAGAAGCATAATACACGTGAAAAAAGATGGGTTTTCTTTAAGCTCCAATTTCCAGCTAGTAATCTTCTTTATGAATAACATTACTCATTTATTACAACACGGGGGAGGTAGAGTTTTTTGGGATTTTTTTATTCTCATGGGTCCTACTCCCGTGTGAGTATAGATCAACAAGGGTGTAAACATTTTTTTTTTTTTTTGTTTTTGTTTTTGTTTTTGTTTTTGCAAAAAAGTATAATTCCATTTACTACCCCAACCCCCTTTCCTTTTAGGGGAAATGAGTTCAGGTAGCCACTCATCAAAATGTTTTTGTCCAACTGGCCTTTGACCAAATTTCTCAAAGTAAAAATAAATTTAATTATTTAAAAGTGTGAAATGACTACTATAACCTT